>CAUYLG010069987.1:0-13264 GCA_963573385.1 Cacajao melanocephalus
GTTCTTGTGTCAGTTTGCTGAGAATGATGGTTTCCAGATTCATCCATGTCCCTACAAAGAACACAAACTCATCGTTTGTTATGGCTGCATAGTATTCCATGGTGTATATGTGCCACATTTTCCCTGTCCAGTCTATCATCAATGGGCATTTGGGTTGGTTCCAAGTCTTTGCTATTGTAAACAGTGCTGCAATGAACATACGTGTGCATATGTCTTTAAAATAGAATGATTTATAATCCTTTGAATATATACACAGTAATGGGATTACTGGGTCAAATGGAATTTCTATTTCTAGGTCCTTGAGGAGTTGCCACACTGTCTTCCACAATAGTTGAACTAATTTACACTCCCACCAACAATGTAAAAGTGTTTCTATTTCTCCATATCCTCTCCAGCATCTGTTGTCTCCTGATTTTTTAATGATCGCCATTCTAACTGGCGTGAGATGGTATCTCAGTGTAGTTTTGATTTGCATTTCTGTAATGACCAGTGATGATGAGCACATTTTCATATGTTTGTTGGCCTCATATATGTCTTCTTTTCAAAGTGTCTGTTCATATCCTTTGCCCACTTTTGAATGGATTTGTTTGTTTTTTTCTTGTAAATCTGTTTTAGTTCCTTGTAGATTCTGGATATAAGTCCTTTGTCAGATGGGTAGATTACAAAAATTTTTTCCTATTCTGTTGATTGCCGGTTCAGTCTAAAGATTGTTTCTTCTGCCGTGTAGAAGCTTGGAGTTTAATTGATCCCATTTGTCTATTTTGGCTTTTGTTGCCAATGCTTTTGATGTATTAGTCATGAAGTCCTTTCCTATCCCTATGTCCTGAATGGTTTTGCCTAGGTTTTCTTCTAGGGTTTTTAATGGTGTTAGGTCTTATGTTTAAGTCTTTAATCCATCTGGACTTAATTTTAGTGTAGGGTATCAGGAAGGGGTCCAGTTTCTGCTTTCTGCACATGGCTAGCCAGTTTTCCCAACACCATTTATTAAACAGGGAAACCTTTCCCCATTGCTTGTTTTTGTCAGGTTTGTCAAAGATCAGATGGTTGTACATGTGTGAGGTTGCTTCCAAGGCCTCAGTTCTGTTCCATTGATTTATATCTCTGTTTTGGTACCAGGACCATGCTGTTTTTATTACTGTAGACTTGTATAGTTTGAAGTCAGGTAGCGTGATGCCTCCAGCTTTGTTCTTTTTGCTTAGAATTGTCTTGGCTGTGCAGGCTCCCTTTTGGTTCCATACGAAGTTTAAGGTGGTTTTTTCCAGTTCTGTGAAGAAGGTCATTGGTAGCTTGATGGGGATAGCGTTGAAATATGTAAATTACTTTGGGCAATATGGCCATTTTGACAATATTGATTCTTCCTAACGATGAGCATGGAATGTTTCTCCATCTGTCTGTGTCCTCTCTTATTTCGTTGAGCAGTTGTTTGTAGTTCTCCTTGAAGAGGTCCTTTACATCCTTTGTTAGTTGTATTCCTAGGTATTTTATTCTCTTTGTAGCAATTGTGAATGGCAGTTTGTTCTTGATTTGGCTCTCTTTAAGTCTGTTATTGGTGTATAGGAATGCCTGTGATTTTTTGCACATTGATTTTGTATCCTGAGACTTTGCTGAAGTTGCTTATCAGTTTAAGGAGATTTTGGGCTGAGATGATGGGGTCTTGTAAATATACAATCATGTCGTCTGCAAATAGAGACAATTTGACTTCCTCCTTTCCTATTTGAATACCCTTTATTTCTTTTTTCTTGCCTGATTGCTCTGGCTAGAACTTCCAATACTATATTGAATAGGAGTGGTGAGAGAGGGCATCCTTGTCTAATGCCAGATTTCAAAGGGAATGCTTCCAGTTTTTACCCATTTAGTATGATATTGACTGTGGGTTTGTCATAAATAGCTTTTATTATTTTGAGATACGTTCCATCAATATCTAGTTTATTGAGAGTTTTTATTTTGAATTTTGTCAAAGGAATTCTCTGCATCTATTGAGATAATCATGTGGTTTTTGTCTTTGGTGCTGTTTACGTGGTGAATTACATTTATAGACTTGCATGTGTTGAACCAGCCTTGCATTCCTGGGATGAAGTCTACTTGATTGTGATGCGTAAGGTTTTTGATGTGCTGTTGCATTCGGTTTGCCAGTATTTTATTGAAGATTTTTGCATCTGTGTTCATCATGGAGATTGGCCTGAAGTTTTCTTTTCTCATTGAGTCTCTGCTGGGTTTTGGTATCAGGGTGATGTTGGTTTCATAAAATAATTTGGGAATGATTCCCTCTTTTCGGATTGTTTGGAATATAAGGAGTGGTACCATCTCCTCTTTGTATGTCTGGTAGAATTCAGCTGTGAACCCATCTGGACCTGGGCTTTTTTTTGTTGGGTAGGCTTTTAATTGCTGCCTCAACTTCAGCCCTTGTTATTTGTCTATTCAGGGTTTCAACTTCTTCCTCGTTTAGGCTTGGGAAGATGCAGGTGTCCAGGAATTTATCCATTCCTTCCAGATTTACTGATTTATGTGTATAGCGTTGTTTGTAGTAATCTCTGATGGTGGTTTGTATTTCTGTGGAATCTGTGGTGATATCCCCTTTATCGTTTTTTATTGCATTTATTTGATTCTTCTCTCTTTTTTATTAATCTGGCTAGTGGTCTGTCCATTTTGTTGATCTTTTCAAAAAACCAGCTCCTGGTTTTATTGATTTTTTGAAGGGTTTTTTTGTGTCTCTATCTCCTTCAGTTCTGCTCTGGTCTTAGTTATTTCTTGTCTTCTGCTAGGTTTTGAGTTTTTTTGATCTTGCTCCTCTAGCTCTTTCAATTTTGACTATAGGGTGTTGATTTTTGATCTTCCCTTGCTTCTCATGTGGGCATTTATTACTATAAATTTTCCTCTAGACACTGCTTTAAATGTGTCCCAGAGATTCTGGTATGTTGTGTCTTCTTTCTTATTGGTTTTGAAGAAGATCTTTATTTCTGCCTTCATTTCACTGTTAGGCAGTCAACATTCAAGAGCCAGTTGTTCAGTTTCCATGAAGCTGTGTGGTTTTGAGTTAGTTTCTTAATTCTAAGTTCTAACTGGATTGCACTGTGGTCAGAGAGACTGTTTCTTATGATTTCCATCCTTTTGAATTTGCTGAGGAGTGATTTACTTCCAATTATGTGGTCAGTTTTAGAGTAGGCATAATGTGGTGCTGAGAAGAATGTATATTCTGTGGATTTGGTGCTTAATTTTTAAAGATTATTTCTACTTTTTGCTGTTAAAACATATAACATTTTTATACATCTATGTGTATTTATATGTATATATCTTTACCCACATATGTATTTACTTCAGATACGTTTCTTAAAGTGGAATTGTTTGGTCAAAGAGTGTGACTATTTTAAAAGACATATATGTATATATGTATGCATATTTATTTTACTATTTTGGCAGATAATTTCATGCCCTGCATTTGTAGTGGAGATTTGTTGCTAGGAAGCAGGTGCTCCCAGCTCTCCTCAGTGGGCCCGTGTGCCTGATTCTCACCCATGGACTCAGAGCAGTAAGTGTGTGTCACTTCCAGGACAATGATGTTAAAATGTAGGTGTGCCTTTTCAATGGCCTCCATCTTCTCTGGTCTCTCAGCTGAGTGCTGAATTATGGGGTAGGACTGGAAGCCACACTCAAGGTGGTGGAGGCTGTCAGTCAGGCTCTACCATCCTCTCTGTCAATAAGAGGATGAGGGACCCCTACCACTAATCAGGATTGTCCACCTTGGACCCTAGGTAACTGAGAAAAAACTTACTGTGTTAAGCTCCTGGCATTAGGGGTTCATCTGTTACAGCAACCAGTGCTTTTTATCAACTGTAGCTAGCTTGTCCTCCAAGAGGGTTGCTCCTTTACCAACAGCATAAGAAGATCCTATGCTTGTTCCCTTCAGTCTCACCAATACTTTTGTAGCACTTAAACATTGGCAGCTTCATAGCCAGTGAGTGGTATATCTCAATGTTATTTGATCTTGTAATTCTTCTGAGTCCTAGTAAATTTGACATATTTATTGATTACTTGTATTTCTTCTTAGCCCAGACACCTGTAACTTCAAAAATTCCTG
Organism: Cacajao melanocephalus; assembly: GCA_963573385.1. Taxonomy (NCBI): domain Eukaryota; kingdom Metazoa; phylum Chordata; class Mammalia; order Primates; family Pitheciidae; genus Cacajao; species Cacajao melanocephalus. Next base: position 4,076 of record CAUYLG010069987.1, read on the forward strand.
GAAGGCCCCCCCGCAAAAAAATCTGAGTATTAAAAGTTCTTTTACATGCATATTTATGAACACTTGAAATACTACTTTAAGCCAAAAAAATCTAGGCTGAATGAACATGAAGTAAGAGAGTAACTTCAATATAGTTAATCCGGGGCTGACAACAGTTTCTCAGTGGGATTGTGAGCCAATCTGATGGAGTGTGTATAAATAGAAAGAAAAAAAAACAGAAGTTGTTCAATTGTTTTAATGAGTCTTGAATCCACTGGATTAAGTGAAAATTCATCTGATTTAATTGAGTGACTCTAATTGGTGAAGAGAAGGGAATCAAATAGGCTATGCAGTGTAGTTATTCAAGGTTCATGTTTTTTTTTTTTTTTCTAATTTACTTTTGATGGTTTGCTCTTCTTCCTTGATGCTCTGTGGGCAGATTCTAAAAATAGTCTAGTATTTATGGAAATATACTACAACAGATTTAGGGACTGATCTGTGTATTTGGATTTGTTTTTATGTTTTTAAACCAAGGTTTATTTTGTTCTTTGAGTTAGATCATTGAAGACAAAAATAGCCTATGATAAATCATCATGTTTGTTGTTAAAAACATAAGTTTATAAGAGGATGAGATTGTCTGCAGAGGTAATATGAGGGAGAGGAGAAAGTCTGGAGGAAGAATCAGACTGGCTTGGAAGAAGCAATGTGTTTCTGCTGGATGGAAGGTGCAATTCTCCCATCTGGGCCCTGTGGATCTAAAACCAGGCACATCTTCATGGTGGTAACTGGTAAGGCAGCCAGATGGATCTCAAAGAGATGGCTGCATGGTGCACAGTAGAGGGCCTGACCTCAGGCTTGGGGTTTCTAGCCTTCTATTTATCTTCCTATTTTCCTACCTCTGGCAGAGCATAGAGGCCACAAGAATTTTCTGGATCTGAGAGAACATGTAAATCTGGGACAGTGGGTATTTCAGCAATAATTTATGAAGAAAGATGACCTTGACATGACCCTGGAGACAGGGGCATCCCCACTAAGCTGCAGGATGGTGACTGAGCAAGAAATTATGTTTGTTTATTAAAACCTGGACCACTGTGCACACCTGAGTCAGTGGACAGAGATTAATGTCCATTCTAACTGCATTTCCTGGGGCCAAACATCTCAGATCATTATGTGCTCATGAGGAGTCATAGTTTTATTTAATTGCATTTGTTCATTTACTATAATTTGATAATATTTCCTATGAGCACACATTTAAATAATTATTCAACTAAAATGATGTTTTCAGAGTTAGTCTGGCAAAGGGGCTTTGGAATCAGAAGACTCCAGTGATATATGATCCCTCAGCACGTGGTTCAGATTTGAATTTTATCATGACTCAGCAGAAATCAGTGCAGATTTATTATGCATATTTAATTCTGGGTAGAGTTACGTGCAGAATATATATCTTAAAGTCATGGAAATTAGTACAAAGTGCCATGGAGCTTCAGTCATAGAACACTGGGTCTCAGATTTTAGAAGAAGACCCTGGAGTTTCTCCCTGAATGTTTGTGTAGGAGTATATGAAATTTCAGTCATTGTATTTGGCTTCAAGTTATTATACTTTGAAGAGGAGAAGTAAGAGGGGATGTTCCTGGGGATAGGAACTGTGCTGGCCCTGGTTTGGCCAAAGCCTGGATTCTGGAAGGCTGAATATCTTATGAGAATGGACCTTCCCACCAAGTCATCTTCTCTATCTAGTTCAATTTGAGAGACAGAGCCACACAGGTGATGGCAAGGCTCTCACAGTGGTTTCTGAGTTGCTGCCTTCTTTTCTGTGTAGCTGATTTTGATAAGTATTTGGGAACTGAGTCTACTAATGCAGATCATGTTACCAGGCAGAAAAACCAATCTCTGGTTTGTTCCTCATTAATGGTCTGCAACATTTTCAGAGTCATGGCTGTTGTCAACGTTGTCTGTGAGTGAGAGTGGCTAAAATCCCGATGTGATTCCAGTTGTTAGGAGTGCAATTTATAGGAGTAATGTGAATATGTTGTAGCGAATTTGTAAACTCAGATGTCTGCCAAAATGTCTGGAATGCCTAAACTTGATTAGACTAACTGTGTTGGGGTGTTCTGAGGCAGGAAGACGTCATGTGCTAGCTTTCAAGCTAAGTAGACATAGGCGGATACCCATAAAGGGACTGCAAAAAGAGAAGCCCTAAGTCAGCTCTACCTGCTCCCCTGAGAAACAGACTCACAAGGACGAGATGCTGCCACTCAGAAAGGGACCTGGAGCCAGCCATACTGTCTTTTTAACTGGACTCTTTGGCCTTAATGCTCCAACCTTGATGCAGGAGGAACCTATTCCCGGATACCCAGGGACTTCTATGACCAATTCTATGCCATTCATGTAAGATTGGTTGGTCATAGAAGGGTAAAAAACATTTCCTAACAAGGTAAAAAATAGGAGTTGTGTGCAGTGCGAATAGGGGTAAAGTACCTATATTTGTTAAGAATTTTCATGCCAATAAACTGTGTGATTCGAGCATTCAGTTACAGTGTCTTTCATCCTTTGCAGCTCAATCTGTTGCACGTAATACCAGACCATTCTGACTATGGTTGCATGGAAGCCCACCTTGACCGAGGTCCTTCTCACCTCTTGGATGACCTCTATGTGGGCTCTGCTGCTGTAGCAGCTTCTGCCAGGTCATGGTAATGCCAAGGTACTTGAAGTACTGCTTCAGTTCATCTTGGGAGTGTTTTTCTTGTATGAATTGCAGTTCTTTTGCAAAGATAACCACACAGTGACTATAGAGGCATTAACCACCTTCCACACAGGTTCTGCCTGGCTGGGCTAGTTGCAGCACACACCCCAGGCTGCACAGAAAATCACCTTGTTGGTGTAATTTTGCAAGGAGATCAGTGTACCTAACCTTTGTTTTCTGAGTCCTGAAAGGCCACTCCTAAGGCAGGCCTGGGTCTGTTTGGGAGTTCCCCTTGATACAGGGGAATTCTGTTAATCACCATTGTGAAGGGAGAGGAGAATTACCTAATATTGTCTTGATCATCTCTTTGCATGCATCTATTGTGAAATTAAGGATTTTAAACTTACCTGGGGAACTGGGTTGATCTGGAGCAGCTCTGAGCTCTACTCTGATCCTTGAACTATGTTTTTTTTTTAAATAAACTGGAGTCCAGGAGTTGGAGACTAGTATGAGCAATATAGTGAAATCCCGTCGCTACAAAAAAATTAGCTGGGCATGGTGGCATGCGCCTGTAGTCTCAGCTACTCAGGAGGCTGAGGTGGGAGAATTGCTTGATCCTGGTTGAAGCTACAGTGAGACATGTTTATGCCACTGCACTCCAGCATGGGTGGCAAAGCACAGTCTGTTTTAAAAAATATCAGTCTTGCATTTGACCCTAAAACCGGAATTTTAATATTAGGTCTTCACAGGGACCTCTGTGTTTTCTACATTCTTATTTCTTCCATCTACTGATTAAAGCAGGTATTTATTCTTAATTTTTAAAAATATGTCTCAGCAGTTAATACCACAAAGCAGATGATCCAATAATACTTCAGACCCTAATTCTTTAAGAGGGTTTGAGAGGAAGCTGGTTAGTGAGAGTAAACCCCCTATTTCTGATATAACAGATGTGGTGAGATTCCTGGGTAGGCAGCAATTCTTGTCCTAATAGACCAGGGAGTGGTAGGTGTGGGAGAGGAGATGCTGAGTCAGGAGAGGCTAAATTAACATTGCAACCTCAATGGCTTGTTGCAGTGAATAATTATTTCTTGATCTTACATGGTATTTTTCAGGCCCTGATGCTCTACAGAGCAACTCCATTCCAAGTAGTAATCTAGGAATCCCATCTTCTTTTTAACATCTTTGTTATCTCTGCCTGTGGATTCTAGTCCACAGAGCCAGGGGAAGGAAGAGCTGGAGGCTTGTGCCTGAGTTTTTTTTTTAACCACTTTGCCTAGAAGTTACAATGGTACCTCAGCTTATTGGCCAGGATTAGTCACCTGACCCTGCCTAATGGCAAAGGGGCTAGGGGGAGTAGACTCATCCCAGGAATGAGAGTGGACCCTGGTATTTGTGATCAATAGTAATGTTTACCCAGTGGAAGATGTACCATAAGGTGAAGGCTTCTGCTGTGAAGTGGAGCAGCTGCGTGGGTATCTGTCTACGGTTTCCTTCCCACCAGGGACCATGCTGCTGGCTTGGCATCTCCAGCAGGGGATGTCCACCTTGCATGTATGACCAGCTACATCTCTCCCTGAGAGCTTCTGCCATGGAGCAGAGGGAAGTAGTTGGTGCCACTCTTTGTCTCCTGCACCCAGGAAGTTTGTTTCATATTTCTAAGATTCCTTAAATTTTCTCATTTTGTCTAGACCATTTGGATGGGTAAGTAGCATTCTGAAAAGTGCTGCTGATTCCTCGGGCTCATTTAGGAGCCATCTGGAAGAGGCCTTAGGGCCAAGGCAGACATGTTGTTTCCCCAGCCTCTGAGAGCTGTCCCTGGGGAGCAAATACACATATACTCAGGCTATAAATCACTTCTCTCGTTGGTGCTAAATTAACTTTAAGCCTTCTAAACTCCTGAACCAGCTGATAGCAGGAACCTGGTAGCAGGATGCTGAGCCCTGTGCTCAGCATTGATTAAATATAAATTGCATTTCTTGCAAGATTTAATGCATACATGAATACAGGCAGCAGTGGTTCCTAAATGCTGGCCTGTGACTGGCTGAATCAGAATCACCCAGGACACCAGGTAAAAGATTTTCAGGCTCTATCTCATACCCACTGAATTAGAACTGTCTGGACTGAGGCCCAAGAATCTTTAATTGAATTAAGCTCATCACCTACAGGTACAGTGAGGTTTGTAACGGACTCACTACAGATATAGAAAGGGCATTGGAAGGTTGAAGCTCTGTTAGCTGGGTTCCAGTCTTTGTTCTGATGCTGTGTGATCCTCAGCAAGTCACTGAACCTTTCTGGTCTCAGTTTTGTCATATGCATCATGATGGGATTAAACCTATTTTATTGAGTGAAATAATACTCAGAGCCCTAGTATATAAGCAGAAAAAAGTAGGGCAGCTCTGGTGGAAGGAGTGGTCAAGTTCAACTTTTGTTCTCAAAATGGTCCTTCAGGGCTGCAAAGAATCCTAGGAATTTCTGTGATGTAGTCTGAAACACTTCCAGGAGTGGGGTCATTAAGATTTTTTTTAGTGCTGGAAGCTTTGAGGCCATGAGAATGGGGCATATCTCTCTGTCTCTGTTCCTGTCTCTCTCTTTGCCTGTGCCTTTCTCTGTTATTATCCCTGTCTCTGTGTGTCTCTCTTTCTCTCTTCTTGTCTCCTTTTCTTTCTGCTTCTGTCTCTACTTCTTCCTGTATCTGTTTCTCTGTTTCTATCCTTTCTGTTTTTGCTTCTGTATCGCTCTCCTAGAAGAGATGAAAGCTCAGGATATACATTTCTTTCCAAGTTCTCAGGTGTTACATGGTAGAGATTTGAGAGACTGTCTGAAACCCATCTGAAGGAGCAAAGCTGTTCTTGTCTGTAGATTTGATTTTTTAAAAAAAATCTTTAATGGATGCAGTCTAAAAATGGGTATTCTAGCCTGGGCAATAGAACAAGAATCCCGTCCTCTCTCCCTCTTTCTCTTCCTCTTTCTTTCTCTCTTACATTCTTTTTTTTTTCTTTCTTTCACTCTTTCTTTCTTCTTTTCTCTCTCTTCTTTCTTTCAAAAAAAAAATCTTTAATGGAATTTGCAGGTCCAGGTCATGATTTTTTTTGAAGTTGAATTTATCAACTTACAGGTTTTAACATTTCTTAACAGATTTGACCAAAGTCCTGATTGGTAAAACAGGCATTTGCTTAATAAAAATGTATGATGTGGTGTAGACACAGTGAAAGCAGGCTTTTGTTTTATTATTGCATTTAACCACTCAAATGCCCACTGGATTCCTGATTATTTCTGTTCTGGGGATGCCAGGTATTTATTATATTAGAATGTTATTAGATTAGGCATGACAGAACTCCTTTAGGAGTAAGAGCCTTAATTAGGTTCCAGAATTGTCCTGGTTTAGCAGAAGACTGGATCCTACAAGATATGAATTTAGCACATTTAGCAGTTTAATTTTAAAAATAAAGTCACTATTTCCAACATCAACAATAATGACAACTACCATGTGACTTCTAGCTTACTTAATATTTTCACTCGTAAATACTTTTGGATACAGTTTCTAAGAACATTCTGTCAGTATAAGCACATGTCATTCTAAAACATAACTATAATAAAATTTAGCAAAGTTAATTGACATTAAGATAATGCTATTTTCAATTATTAGTCCAGATTCAAATTTTGCCACCTGCTATTCATTTGTTCATAATAATACCAATATGAATTTTCATATTCATTTTTGAACTTGAATGTGCTAGCCCTGTAGTTGTAGTAAGAATAAAGTGCCATGAGATAATTAATCTATATATTCATCCATCACTCCATACGATTAAATAATAATACTTGGGAATATAGGAAAGTAATTTCTAGGGTAAAACATTCTTTACCCTGAAGATAGTCCAGAGGTATGCATGGAAGTGAGGCAGAAAATCACAAACAGAACATGTTATGATAGAGAAAACCACAGACTAATATAAAAAGAAGGGGCCTCATTAACAGAAATGAGGAGATCAGAAGGAGATGGCCTGTGGATGCGAAATTGGAGCCTGTCTTTTTAGTGTACAAAATAGATGGAGACTTCTTATGGGCATGTGGATTTGTATGTCTGGAGAGAGATTAAGACTAAAACCATAGTTTGGCAAGTATCATAGAGAGGGGAAAATAGAAATCTTGAAGGGGGTACATTTTTTAAAGGGATAAACATAATAAAGTAAGGATAGAAAGTTAAAAAGAAGACAAAGAAGAACCAGAAAGCCCAAACACAGAGTCTCATATAGGAGCTACTGTTCTCATCTAAGAATTTTTTTTAATCTGGTTATTTGTTTATTAGAAGATTGGGTAATTGCAATTCATATTTTGCTATGCCTGAAAACTTTCTATAGTCCATATTCTGCTTTGGACTAGAGGATCTGAAGAAAACAGTCCATGCACAAATTTAAATAGAAAGTTAAAAATTCATAGTGGCCTTTTTTCTGTTGAAATTACTATAATGAATCACTATTATTTGGGAAGTGTTTTTTTGCCTAAAATAGGTAACATCCTGTATATAGACTTGCTCTCACTATTCTATTAATTGAACTGCTGGCATGTTTATGTTTTGAGATCTATTCTAGCACTATTAGATTTGCCAGATGAAAAATACAAAGACCAGTTCAACCTAGAAGATAATCAATTTTTCATGCTCATTATCATTTAGATGAGTCTCTTATAAGGGAATGGTTTCAGCATGACGCATTTTAATGCTGAGTAACACCTCTTTCCTCTAGGTAGTGAAGAAGACTTATATATGCTCTCAGCGAAAATGTTAAGATCTTAAATTACAGAATAAAGAGGAAATCAAAAGGAAATTTGTGAAAACAAAATGAGAGCCAGAGAAATGATAAAATGTATTGCCAGAAAACTTTTCAGTTTCATCAATGTTTTTATAGCTCCTTAACCTTCATCATTCTTTGTGTGCCTTCTGCCTGTCCTAAAGGGAAAAGAAAAGCATTCAAAGCTTAAGCACTTTATTAAACTTTTTATAGCTTGACACCATTTGGAACCATTTCAGTATTTCATATCGAAAACAAAGATATGTCTTTCTGAAAAATTAAAATGAAAACAGACCCAATTACAGTGGTTTCAGCAGTCTTGGCTGAAGGTGAAGTTCTGACAGCTTCATGACACAGGGCTTTATCCATGTAACCAGTGAATGGCCTTAGAGACATGATTATTGGAAGGATAGAGGGTCCTGTGTTTCCAGTGCTCTGATTAATTAATTTACTAACACTTACTAGATCTTACACTTACAGTGGGAATATTCCAAGTAATCTCCCCTTCTCTCATTCTGAAATATTTAAAAAAGGTGTTAATATTGTATGGCGTGTCCCTTAAGGAGTATGCTTTAAAAGTTACTTCATAGCAGTGCTTAATTCTTACCTTTTCACATGGATTTTGGGCTTTGCCTCTGGCTACCCAGACTACAAGCTTAAACTCATATTGCCTCTTTCACTGTGAGCTCACACTGTTCCATCTCATGGGGGATTACCCAGCAAGGTGCCTGTGCATGTGGCTTGCAACACATGTGATCCCATCAGACATATGTGCCCATATAAGGGAATATGGAACAGAAGAAATGACTTTTTAGAAATGTGAGGACTGGAATGGGGGAACAAAGAAATACTGTTGTCTTCCTCCAATATCAGTTGGGCTTTCTTTCTTCTTTGAAGTATGGAAACTTTATTCTTTTCACCATAAAAGCCTCTGGCAGTGATAAACGTGATTTCCAAGACTGTACATAGCACCAGAAGAGCTCCAACTAATGTGCTCAGCTTCGATTTCAGCATTGCTCATTAGAACAACAATGCAAGCCAGCTGTCCCCTGGTGTTTGGAGAAGAAAGATCCAATTAACTGGCCATCATCCACCTGGTTCCAGATTTAGCCTTCTCCTTATGAGTCTGTAAGAGCAGCCAGTTTGCATGAATTTTTGTCATTAAATGCAAGCTGGGGGTGAGGAGCCATGAGGAGGATGCATATTCTTTGGACTGCTGTGGAGGGTTAAAATAAAGCGTAAGGCCCTCTAGAGCTTGGACATCTGGAAAGGCTGCAATGAATTAATTTACCAAGGTTTCGACCTTAAAACTGTTCCTTATTTTGTATATGTCAATGTGAAGTCTGGAAGTACACAATGTCTCAATGAATGTGAACACAGAACGATTTTGGGATGTAATAATCTTTGCTTGGTTTTTCTCTTTAATTTAGTAAGAGTGATGTTTAAAGTATGAATCACCCATCTATATTATAAATTAACCAAGTACCTATGCTGGAATATCTAGATTTTCCTTGGTGTATTTGTCAAAAATATCCTGATTAACTCAGAAATAAAAGCAATGACTGGAGCCCTTAAGTCATCATTATTTTGTCTTTTGTTTTTTTTTTTTTTTTTTTTTTTTTTGAAAGAAAGGAAAAGAGAGGAAAGAAAGTGAGAGTGAAAGAAAGAAAAAAAAAAGAATGTACGAGAGAAAGAAAGAGGAAGAAAAAGAGGGAGAGAGAACAGGATTCTTGTTCT
>CAUYLG010069990.1:0-14527 GCA_963573385.1 Cacajao melanocephalus
GTTAAATTTTTCCAATTTCATTTAAACGCACCCCAGCCTGGGCAAAATCTCCCACCCCTTCCCAAAAAAAAAAAAAAAAAAAAAAAAAAAGAATACCTTTTTCATTCTCCTCAGATCAGCTGATAGATCAGAAATGCCCAGACGTTTCATTAACTACTGAGAGAGAACAAGAAGGACATAAACATAAAGAAAGCAAAAAGCAGCTGGGTGCTGTGGCTCACGCCTGTAATCCCAATACTTTGAGAGGCCAAGGTGGGTGGATCACTTGTGTCTAGATGTTTGAGACCAGCCTGACCAACATGGTGAAACTGGTCTCTGCTAAAAATACAAAAATTAGCTGGGCGTGGTGGCACATGCCAATTCCACATGCCTGTCCTTAGTTTCCTTAGCTGACCTAACAGAGAGAAAGCTGTCTTTCAAATGTGTCTCTGTGCCTTTCACATAGTGGTATGGGTTTACCTTTGTCTTGAAAGTCCAAAACACATAACCCTATGATCTGCAGAGCGAGGCCTGAGTATTCACAGAAAGAGGATATGTTAATAAGATAATAGGGAACTTTATTGTCTCAGAGAGAGAAAAAGTAAAAGAACAAGGAGAAAGAGAGACGGAGACACAGATCATAGTAAGGATGGTGGTAAGAAGAGAAAACGGGCAGTTCGGAACAGTGAAAATCTGACACTGGGGAAACACGCATGTATGGTGATTAGGGAGAGGACACTTAATTTTCATTCATCAATATTTGTATTTTTCTTCTAGAGAGACCTTTGCTTCCCCCTGAGAAATAGTGGTACTTATTACCCCCATGGCCACAGCCTTGGCCATGGTCTGGACCTGGACTTGGGCCTGGGCTCTGGGACATTCCACAGCCTGGGAGATGCACTGGCTCATGGAGGAGAGCTTGAGATGGGACATGGAGGAGCGCATGGCTTTGGACATGGAATGTGCCATGAACTGGGCCACATCCATGGAGATGACGATGGAGTAAATCATGGTGGGCATTATGGACATGGAGGAGGCCACGGAGTGGGTCACGGAGGAAGCCACCAAAGACACCACGGCAGGACAAGATGGCTGTGGCCATAGATTGAGTATCAAAAAATATTTTGGGTGGGAAGGGATCATAGAGGAGAAAAAAATAATGATCACGGAATAATTAAAACGGAGCATAGGGAGTTTCCCAGGATGTGATCCATGGACATGGACGTGGCTAGATCAAGAAAAGAACCAGCAAAAGGACCATAGAGCCTTTGACTGGCTTGGAGATGACTTCGAGTCAAAGGTTCTGTGAGTTTTTCCTGAGTCTCAGCCTGTGTTGTGGGGAGTCATGACGACCACCCTCAGGACATCTCTCCTGTCTCCCATCAACTCAGGGTCAACTTTTCTCATCCCTGTGTTTCTTCATGGTGCTATAAATATTACCAGGACATACCTAAGAAACTAAAGCACATAATGAATGTTTTATCAGAGCCGTATGTTTATTTGTTTTCCTATTTGTTCTTTCAGTTTTGTTTTGTTTTGTTTTGTTTTTGAGTGCCTGTCATATACCAATCACTATCCTAGGAATCTTTAAATATGTCATCATTTGGCTGGGTGCGATGGCTTACACCTGTAATCTCAGCACTTTGGGAGGCTGACGGGGGTGAATCACCTGATGTCAGGAGTTTGAGACCAGCCTGGCCAACATAGTGAAACCCCGTCTCTACTAAAAAAAATACAAAAATTAGCCAAGCATGGTGGCGAGTGCCTGTAATCCCAGCTACTGAGGCAGGAGAATTGTTTGAACACAGAGGGGAGGTTGCAGTGAGCTGAGATTGCACCACTGCACTCCAGCCTGGGTGACAAGGAGACTGTCTCAAAAAAAAATTATAATTTAATCCCCAAAAATTCCTGGGAGAAAAATATCTTGAGGTAGGCAAAGATACTTAGATACTTAAACAAGACACAAAAAGCAGTAGCTATTAAAGAAAGTGTGATGATTTAGACTTCATTAAAGCCTATTATCAGTATATACCTTTAAGAGGTATATATATTTTTAAGAGGTATACTCTTAACTATAAAAAGAAAGTCAAAGATGAGAGAAGATATTGCAACACATATATCTAACAAACGACTCATATCCAGAATGTAGAAAGAACTACAATAAGAAAAAGACGATGCAATTTAAAAATGGGCAAAATATTTGGTAAATAGTTAACAAAAGAGAATATCAAAACAGTCAGTGAACATTTGAAAAGGTACTCAATATCACTGCTTATCAGAGAGAACTGGAATGTAAAACCGCAACGAGATATCACTGCATACACACACCGTAATGACTAACACGTAACCCACTGTCAATACCAAGAATTGGAAAGGATGTTGAACAACTGGAACTCCCACACATGCTTAGTGGGAGTGCAAATTGATACAATTATCTTGGGAAAATGTTTGGCAGTGCTAAAATTAAACACACATACCCTGTGACTTAGCACCTCTACTCCTGAGAGTAAATATCCAGCAGAAATGAATGCCTGTGTCCACCAAAAGGCATGTACTTCATTCACACCAGTGCAGGGTGGAAATTTGCCCCCAAAGTCCTCTAACATTAGAATGCGTAAGTAAATTGTGACATATTCTTACAGTGGAATGCTACCCAGTAGTTAAAAGAAAAAAAGACTATGAAATCATTCAATAACATTAATGAATCTCATAGTGAGTATTAAGTAAAAGAAGTCAAAACAGAAGAGTACATGCTGTATAATTCCATTCACATGCAGTTCAAGAACATGTGACATTAACCTGTTGTAATAAAAGTCAGACTGGGTGCCGTGGTTCACGCCTGTAATCTCAACACTTTGGGAGGCCAAGGCAGGTGGATCACCTGAGGTCGGGAGTTTGAGATCAGCCTGGCCAACACGGTGAAACCCCATCTCTACTAAAAATACAAAAATTAGCCGAGCATGGTGGTGGTGAAGAGAGTGAGACTCCATCTCAAACAAAATCAATCATTAATTAAAAATAAAAATAAAGGTCAGAGTTGAGGATGCCTTTGGGGGAAAAGACTGACCGGGAGAAGGCATGAGAAAGCCTTCTTGCAGAGGCAGACAGGGGAAGCTGAGAATGTTCTATATATGATCTGGGTGGTGATTACAAGGGTGTATAGATATGTAAAACTTCATTAAAATGTGCACATGAGATCTCTGCACTTTATGGTATGTAAGTTATGCCTCAATTTGAAAAATGAAAAAGATATTCTGACGCTATTTTCTCACAGTATTATGATTTCCTTGGTCAGAGAATGTGGTTGGAGACAGATGATGATAAATGAGGCATTCGGTAAGCCCAAAGACAGTGGTGCTGCAGGAGGCATTGTGTGCAGGCGAGGCAAGTAGATGTTTTCAATGAGGACAAATCACCTCTCCCTTTAGGTTGAAAGAGATCCAATGTAATTAATCTGCCATTCTCTCTAGAGAAGGGTGCCATGTAATGGGGCCAACACTGATCTCTGCTGTTAGCAGCTGAGGCACTCAGCCATGGAGTATCTGTCCAGATTGGCCTTGGTGAGAAGGTCAACTCACGGAGTCTTGCATACCTTTCATCCCTGCCACCATGTCTGCTGTGTCCACGTCCCTACTGAGCGAGCTCTAGAGCAGCTGGAAAAAGAGACTGACTGATATCCCTGCAGAATGGATCACTTGGTCAACCTGATCACTGAAGATTTCCTCTGTAGTGAACACCCATTGGTGGACAATCACTTGGGACACACATACTCTCACCATCTATGCCCTTCCCAAGAGACTCATCCACCTTCCTCTTTCCCAGACTTCCTTGTCATCAATTCACCATATCTTTCCATACCCTAAGTTATCCAGCCCAACTGTTAACTACTGCCTATTGATTAGGGTAAACTGTAACTCTGGTCCTTTCTCTGTCCAGGCAAAGTAAACAAAGCAGATACATTTTTTTTTTTTTTTGAGATGGAGTCTTACCCTGTTGCCCAGGCTGGAGTTCAGTGGCACGATCTCGGCTCACTGCAACCTCTGCTTCCTGGGTTCAAGCAATTTTCCTGCCTCAGCCTCCTGAGTAGCTGGGATTACAGGTGTGAGCCACCGTGCTCAACCCTGCAGATGCATTTTTTACAATTCTGCTCACTGGGAGGATTTTCCTTCCCCACTGCCCTGCAGGGTTGCCCTGAGTGGGGTGGTAATGCTGCATCAGCCCACTCTGTGGTGTTAGAGAAGCGTGCAGAACCAACCACACATCAGATGAAACCAAATCTTTCCTTTCTAAGTCAGCTGGACATAGGAAACTCTTCATGTGACTGTGATTATGGAAGGAGAGGTTAGAAATGTAGGTGGGGAAGATGCCATTGGAGTCACAGCTGTCTGCTCATGCCTCTTACTTGTGCCTTGAGGACCTACCTGGGCCAAATTCATAGGCACCACTTCCATTCAAGGAGGTGGGCACTGCTAAGTATGCCCAGTCTTGTTTGGTGGTGCAGACAACACCCAGTTCATAAAGGGCAGCTCATGTCTCATGAACTCTTACATACTGAGTATCCGAGATCAAGTCAGATGTGAGGATGTGGAGAAGAGGGCATGCTTTTGCTCCAAAGCTCTGGGACCTGTGCTGTGCTTCTTCTGTTAGTACCCAGTGTCTCCACACAGCTTTCTGATGTACCACAGACATTTTAGGCAACAGTGGATTTATTCAGTAATGTCTTAAACAGCCTTATGGCCTTGCTTTGGTTCCCACTTGAAAGTGGGGAAATATGCACAGACGGAGCCTAGAGATGAACTTGGAGTAAGACATCATTTATGTTCTAACCCCTGTAAGCTCACCCTGCCTTGTAGATTGGAATGATGTCTTGTATATTACCCTAAATGTTTGGGTGTTTTCATTTCCCCATTGCACTGTCACTATGATAAATGGCTGAGATTCCTTTTGAAAGCCTGGAGGAAGATTTACACACATCCTCGTAGTGGCGATGGATCTTGCTGCCTTTCCTTCATTTCTAGGTCTGTGAACAGGTTCAGACCTGGGAATTAGGTGAGAGTGTGAGACTTTCCACTGTGGCAACTCAAGTCAGTTCTCTGTTCAACCACCTAGACGTTGTCACTTATACAGATCAAGTAAGATTTTAGTGGGCTGAATATATATTTTATTCCTAGTGATACCATGATTAATAAGCCCTGGCCAAAGATCCCTGATTGTAGCTCTGGTCTTGATGCCCACATCAATAGCCATGCCTGTCTTGTCTCTAGAGGGAAAGCCCTACCACCCACCTGCTGTTTCCTGAAGATTCCCCTATGCCCACTGAAATCAGGAAGCTCATTTCAATGGTCAGATCATCCACCATTGCATTTAGCAAAGAGCTGCTACAGAGCTTTTCAGGGATGCTGGTCCTCTCCCTTCCAATGCCTTGATGAATACAGTTTCAATGGAACCTTCTGGGAGGACGTGATGAAGGAGCGGGTGAGCAAGTTGCACATATTAAATCCATTCCAAGATAACTCTCTTCCTAAGTCTTTTGATTTTTTTTTTCTTCCAATTATACTAATGAAATACTGGGATCTCAACTTCATTTAGTGTAGACCACCAGTGAGTCCACATTTCAAGCGACCATAGAACTGCTAGGGCAACTCACACCTACTTGAGCTAATATATTGAATCTAGCACATGTGATAAGCTCTCCTATGTATTTGTTTTCTATCAGTGATAACTTACTACAAAGGTAGCAGCTGAAAACAACACCCATTTGTGAGACCACAGTTCTATGAGTCAGGTCTGGGCCCAGCGTGACTGGCTTATTTGCTGAGAGTCTCACGGGTTAAAATGGAGGTGTTAGTTGAGCTGCATTCTCATCTGAAGCCTGGCATCTCTTTCAAGCTCACGTGGTTGTGGCAGAGTCCAGTTCCTTGTGTTCAGAGTTGAGACCCCTGTTCCCTTGCTCACTGTCAGCTGCAGTTGCTCTCAGCTCCTAGATCTGACTCGATGCATGGAGCTGGAGGCCATGAGGGGCATTGCAATAGGGCCTGTGGTATAGGCAGAATAACGGCCCCTTGAAAACATCCATGTCCTACTTCCCAGAACCTGGAAATATGTTACTTTATATGGCAAAAGGGACTTTGCAGGCATAATCACATTAAAGATCTTGTAATGAGGAGATTATCCTGGATTACCTTTGTGGGACCAGTGTGATCACAAAGGTCCTTATAAGAGGGAGATGGGAGTCAGAGTTAGAGAGAGATTTGAAGATGCTGCGATGCAAGGTTTAAAGATGGAGGAAGGGGCCGCAGACCAAGGACTGCCAGAAGCCTCTAGTAGCTGGAAAAGGCGAGTAAGCAGATTCTCCTCTAGAGCCTCCAGAAGGGCCACAGCCCAGCTGACATTTTGACTTTAGCCCAGTAAAACCTATTTTAAACTTCCGACCTCCAGAGCTGCAAGAGAATATATTTGTGCTGTTTTCAGCCTGAATTTGTGGTAATTTGTCATAGAACAATAGGAAACTAATATAGGGCTTGAGGAAAACTACGGTCCCTTGCCAAGGGAGTGCTGTGAGGGTGTCACTACAGGGTCTTTAGGCCAGAGAAAGTGACTTCCTCACAAAGGGGAGGAGGGGCTACTTCTGCTGGCAAGGAAAGCTCTGTGGGATTTGGAAGTTCAAAGTTTTTCAGATTCATAGAAATCTACCCAGGTGTCTCTACCCCAATTCTGGGCTTCCGTTTAACAAATATTCCAAATGTCACACATGCGACTGGCAAGGATATAAATGCAAGTTGAATGTAATTCTCCAATCTGCAGAATCAAACGGTGGGTCTGTTTTTTTCATACATAGTCCCTATGGCTTTGAGAGACAAGCATATCTTTTAGAATATTCAGAGAAAGCTCTGTGTTCCCTGGCAATGCCTTGACTCAGGATGCAACACAGGGGTCATTTTTTTTTTCTGTAATCTCTCAGTGCAGCCACCCACAGTCCCTGCAGTCAACACTTGAGCTTCATGGTCTGTCACAGCCGCCACCTGTGCTCCCAGCCCTTCATTTCATCAATCGCTTTATTCCAGGCACCACCCCAGGTGATAACCTAAGTCACTTTTTCTATCTTTTGCTGTGGAATACAAAGACTTCATTTTGTTCTAGTGTGAGGTCATCCCTGCCCTCAGGACTAATGGGTCAGTGAACCAATCCCAGGTTCCCACCTTTGAAGGCCAATTTTCTGAAACCTCTTATATCAAATACTGTAACTGTCAGAGTTCGCTTATGAAAACAGAAACTGCTTTGGATATTTCAAACATAAAAGAATTTAGTACAAGAATTAGGTGCTTATGAAACCACTCAAAACTACAAAAGCTGGAGGAGTGAAAGGATGACAGCCAATGGTTTTCAGGTTCACTGCCGCAGAGAGCGGAGATCTGCTGTCACCAGAGGCAGGGATGTGCAGGCAACTGCTGAGGCTCCTCCGCTTCTCCACAGCCCCCCAGCGTGCCAGAGGCAGGGAAATTCAGAGACCACCGCGAAATCCTCACCCAGGAAGCCATGCACGCATGCAGCCATTGCTGCCACAGAACTGAGTCTCGTGAGAGTTCATCTCACTGGAGGAAGATCAAATGTGCTTGGAGCCTCCTGACAAGGGACTCTGGAAAAGGTAGTTCCCAGGATCGAGGTCCCTGCCATCCAAGAGAGAGCATGGAAAGATGTTAAATGTGCTAAGGGCCAATAAGCTTGGCAGTGGGGAGAGCTGCGGTGGAACTGGAGATCTGAGATGAAAACTAGAAAGAGAAAGCAGACGACTTGTCTAGACGTCTGAAAGCGATCTGAATTAGGACATGCTAAAATTAAAGGACAGGGCAGGGAGAATCTGGAGTTCAGGCAATTCCTAAATAGAACTTCTCCTTTCTTCTTCTTCTTTTTTTTTTTGGCCTAGGTTAGGCTGAAACAATCCCAATATGACTCTGTGTCTCTGTGATTTTTCTATTTGTATGCAACTGTTTGCATCCTAACATTTCTAACACAGAGGTAAATTAATCTCTCATTCTGTAAACAAGACAGAAGTTCTAAGCTCTTCACCACTGCATCCTGTCCCTTCATGGCTGTCAGAACTGACCCTCCAAATACACATCAAAATATGATCTCTTTCTAGTCAGCTTTGTTTGGGCAACCTGCTTCCAACTTACTCATTCTAATGGAATGTCCCTTCTGATAAATATTGCAACTGTTTTATTTTAAACTTAACCTGGCTAAACCTTTGCTGCTTCTATGGAAGCTCCAGAATTTTTCTGGGGGAGGGATTTAGGCACATGCAATAGTTTGAAGGGGGTGGCTGGGGCCAATGCTGTAATTGATGCCTTCTTTTTATAGTGATTAAGAACATGGCACGGGAGCCAGTCTGCCTGGGTCTGAATCCTGATTCTGCCACTTGTTAGCTTTACAAACCTGGGCAAGGTGAACTGAGGCATCTCTATGCCTCAGTTTCCTCATTTGTAAAATGGGGATTGTGGCACCTAAGCATAGGGCAATATAAATACTAAATAAACGAATATCTGTAAAGCACTTTGAATAATGTCTGGCACAGGGAGTACTCAAAGTTATTATTAGGTATCATTAGATCGTTCATTTGTGGATATTTTATAAAGGAGGGGAAGAAATACTTTTTAGGAGACTTTTGTAAGAGCTGTATTTGGATAGCAACCATATTGGTTCTAGGCTTTATGTATACTCAGGTGGCTTGGAAGGGGGCAGATGGGGATTGGAGGAGGCAGGGGGCAAATCCCTGTTTAGGCCCTTCACGTGTTCCCATCCCTTCCTAGCGATGTTGTATCAGGGCCATTTAAACATTTTTGTAGATATAAGTAATCAGGATCATATTGTTAGAACATGTCCCAATATATTTCCCCCTCTAGGTTATTTTAGTTTTTTCCTCTGCAACTTCTCCAGTTTCAAACAGACTAAAGCTGGAGGGGAAAGATTTGATGCTTACAAAGTCCCCTACTGGCCAGGAGCAGTGGCTCACACCTGTAATCCCAGAACTTTGGGAGGCAGAGGCAGAAAGATTGCTTGAGACTAGGAGTTCAAGACCAGCATGAACAACATAGTGAAAACTCAGCTCTACAAAAAAAAAACACAAAAATTAGTCAGGCATGGTGAAGCATGCCTATAGTCCCAGCTACTCAGGAGGCTGATGTAGGAGGATCGCTTGAGCCTGGGAGGTTGCAGTGAGTCGAGATTGGACCACTGCACTCCACCCTGGGCAACAGAGCAAGACCCTGTCTCAAAAAAAACAGAAAGCAAAAAAGACTCTCATGGAATCTAGCCCCAGCTTTTTATCATGACCTGTGAATGAAGGAACTGAGAGCCAATTACCCCGTTCCCAACTTTGTTTTCTGCCGCTCCTTCAGCTGTCTTTGGGCTCTCTCTGTTGGCCTCATCCAGAGTGGAAGCAAGATTGGACTATAAGCTCTCAGTCCCCAGGCAAACTGACAGTGTCCAGAGAGTAGGTACTTCCTTGATCATCCAGTTCATCTGGCACACAGCACTGATGTGAAGAACGAGCTGAAGCTCCCCGGTGGAAAAGCGTCTATAAATTCTTCGAAAACAAAAGGGGAGCGCCTCTGTCAAGGCGGGTTAGAGGCAGGAGCGTTCCTCTCCAGTGCCATCGCTCTCTTGAGGGCCCCCTCAGCATGTATGGTGGTAAAGTTTTAACCACGCACTTCCCTTGGCGCAAATGCACCCACCAGGGCTGAGTGCACATTACCATCGTGAATCACTGTGCGTGGAGTAGGAAGCGATGGGCAGCACGCCATTACATACCACTCCCACCAGGCAGAGGTGATGGGCGTACGTAACTTCATGGGCAGTGAGAATAGTAAAAGGTAGTAAAACAATTGGAAAGTACTGAGCTTGGAGCATTTGTACCTTTGTTTTAAATACAATTTAGCTCACTGTAAGTTCATACAAGTTAACTTTTAATGAGGGCTGTGTTGCCAAAAATCCTGAAAATTCAGCAATGAGCTCTAGCACACAGGTATGCACTCACCACTGGTTCCATCTCCTCAACAGCTCACACCGTTCCCCAAACTCTCCCACCCCCAGCTCCCATGCTGCAGAGACCTCAGCATCTATTTCCCTCCCCCTGGGGCTCTCTTCCCCATCTCATTCAAGGTGTGCTTTGCAGGCTTACTACTTACTCAGCAATGCCCAGAGGTCCAGTCTCCAGCGCGCCCATTCACATGGATCTCACTGCCTGTGTCCTACCCGCTAAGCTCTGTTTGCAGGAGCTTCCTTCTCACACCCCTGCTCCTGCCGCGCTATCCTAGGTTCTCAGGACTTTTCGTCCAGGAAAGGAGGCCTCCAGCTAGAGCAGGTTTTCTGCCTCATCCCTGCCTCAGAGGGCGGATCCCCTGCACTTTGACAGCCTTGATCTCCTTGAACTATTCCACTTCCCACTCCTCCCCAGGACCTGGGGACCAAGTCACCCTCCATCCTCACGCCCCTTCTGGCTGCTGTACCCTCCTCTCTAAGCATGGGGATTCTGCCACTTCTCACGGCTGGAAGAACAACAGGCTACATATCCAGGCCCTGCCCAACCCAGATGGTGCTTTAAAAGCCCTTTTTTTTTTTTTTGAGATGAAGTCTCACTCTGTCACCCAGGCTGGAGTGCAATGGCGTGGTCTTAGCTCACTGCAACCTCCGCCTTCCAGATTGAAGCAATTCTCCCGCCTCAGCCTCCTGAGTAGCTGGGACTACAGGTGTGTGCCACCACACCCAGCTAATTTTTGTATTTTTAGTAGAGACAGTTTCACTGTGTTGGCCAGGCTGGTCTTGAACTCCTGACCTCGAGATATGCCTGCCTTGGCCTCCCAAAGTGCTGGGATTACAGGTGTGAGCACTGTGCCCGGCCTAAAGCCTTCTTTAAAAGAGAAAAAGAAAAGGTGGTATTCTGTGAGGGGACCTCCAGGACCAGACATCCAGCCTCCCCTGCAGCCCAGGTCCCTCTAGCGGTGCTTCCTGCAGCTTGAGGACCTATTCTTCAGCGATCGGAATTCCTGGTAGTCCAGCTGTCAGATCTCCACCTTGAGACTCCACCCTCTAGATTCTCATTTTCTCTTTCCCGTCTAAGGCTTAATTCCATCAGGACTAAGGGAGGAGCCCTCCCTTCCAGCCCCACACAGGAGACTATCGCAAAAGGAAGAGAAAACCATTTTCCCTTACATGCGGACTGTTTCACTTCTTTCTACTTTTAGGAAATGGTGAGTGATTTTGTTTAAAAGAGAATAATCTTGGAGTTTGAGTCGAGTCTGAGGAAAGTGTTGACAACTTCTGGAACGCACACTCTGTCCTTTTTGCTCACATTCTCATCACAGGAGGAGGGATGGTTATTTTGCTTCTTTCTCTCCAATGCAGCCCAGCATCTGTCCTCTGTTCTGTTCTCAGTGGCAACTCTTCTTCCCAGAAGACGGATCTATTTCCTCTATAATATATCATTCCCAGATATAGGCACATTAGAGTTGGAAGGGAACTTGAATTAGTGTCTGATCACTCATAGTAGGCAGGAATCTATTTCCACCGTCTCTGACAGCAGTCATCTAGCCCCTAATTAAACACTTCATGAGGCACTGCTGTTCCACACTCATACAGATTTATTTCTGTCTAGAGTTTGCCCCAGCATGGCTTTGACGCCTCTGTTTTACGTCCCTGAACAACACAAAACCTATTCCGTCTCCACAGGCCAGCTTTTCATCTCAATCTCTCACTTAGTTTCTCTCTTGGCTCTGACCCTAACCTAAGGCATCAACACACAGTTTTGGGATTCTTCCCTCAAATCTAAATTTTCAATCCTTATGTTAGTCCAGACAACACCAAGGCAAGAACACATGTGGAGGGTGAAGGGCATCACCTACATCCAGGGGCCGTCAATGAGGAGAGGGTCTACAGGCATCTGGGAGGCCAAGCCCTTGGTTGTTATTGGAATGGAAAATCAGAACAGGGTAGAAACTAGGCATGATAGGGAAAGAAGCCCAGTCTCACCTTACCTGTAACTGATCAAACAAGGAAGCTGAACCCCTTCCCTGAATCCCAGAAGATCTTATTTCTTCAAGCTACACATGACTGGTTCTTTACTAGTCCACGTGTCAAGGCCATCTGGGGACCCTTAAACCAGAGGCTCCCCAACTTTTTTTGGGGGGACAAAGTCTTGCTCTGTCGCCCAGACTGGAGTGCAGTGGCATGCTCTCAGCTCACTGCAGCCTCCACCTCCCGGGCTCGAGTGGTTCTTGTGCCTCGGCCTTCTGAGTAGCTGGCATTACTGGCATGCACCACCACGCTCAACTAATTTTTTTGTATTAGGGTTTCACCATGTTGGCCAGGCTGGTCTCGAACTCCTGGCCTCAAGTGATCCCCCTGCCTTGGGATTACAGGTGTGAGCCATGAACCACTGCACCAGGCTTCAAACTTTTGTGTTCAGAGAAATTACCTGATGTAGCAAAAATGCACATCATGGTCCCCTCCCAAAACAATTCCCCTTGATTATCTGCCCCCTAGAGGAAGGGCACAACACTCTTTGGAGAGGAGCTTGGTGTGTACACATGGGCCTTCAACTTTTCTCTCACATTCTTTAGTTGGAGAGTCTCATGAACAGTTGGAGAAGAAGTAACACCATCCCCTGCAAACCCTGGTCTTCTGACTCCCCACTACGTGGGATATGGAATAGTGCATGGGTTAAGGGCTTTAGGGGCTGGCTCTGGGGTCAGACTGCCTTGATTTAAACCCCTGTTCCACAGCCTATAACTGTCTGACCTGGAGCTAGCTGCTTAACTCCTCTAAACCTCAATTTACCTATCTATAAAATGGGAGTAATAATAGTTTCTATCTCAAGGAGGTATTGCAAGGATTTTAGTACTGATTTATATGTGGCACTTAGCACAATGCCTAGACTATAGTGAGCATTCTTAAATGACAGGCATTATTATTATCATTAGTATTATTCATAGTAGCTGTAGCAGCAGAACCAAACCAAATTTCCAATGGAGCTAACCAGTCACCCTTTCTCAATCAGCTGTAAATTCCAGTGGAATCACTATGACCATCCCCCCAGATCAACCCCATCCTCCAGTGGAATCACTGTGCCTGCCCCTCCTGGACCAACCCCACCTTCCAGTGGAATCACTGTGCCCACCCCTCTTGGACCAACTACACCTCACAGTGGAATCACCACAACCCCCCTACCCTTGGCCCACTATACCTTCCGTGGAACTAACACAACCACCACAACTTCCAGTGTGACCAGCCCAGGTGCGGCCCCTCCAGGGAATGAGGGAAGATCTAATGGACACCTGAGGCCGTGGGAATCCGCCTGGTCACTCTGCTGTGATTCTCCTCACTGGACTCTTTTATTTCGTGAGTGCCTGATGTGTAGGAAATCCTATTTCTGAGGGAGGGAGTGCAGGAAACTGAGGAAGGAAGCAGGGTAGAGAGAGCAGGGTCATTGTGGGGGTAATAGGGAATGAGAAATCAGGAAAGGGACAAAGCAAGACAGAGACGGCAGGTAAGAACCAGCAAGAAAGAGAGCCAGAAAGGCTGCTGCGGATTCAGAGAAAATTGATGAGAGAAGGGGCCAAAGGAAGTGCTGAGGCTGGGAGGCCTGGTGGGGAGCGGGGCATGTAGGATGGGAGAGTGCTGGACAAGGGTATGACTCCGAACGATCCATTCTTTTGTTTTCTAGAGAAACTCTCTGTGCCTAAGAAACCTCTTCACTGTAGACCCTCACACCCTGAACCCTGTCTATGCCCTCAAGGATGTCAGGGAGTCCAAGATGGGTCAAGTAAGACTGAAATGGATTTTAGAGACCAATGTTCTCCCGCAGGCGTGGGGCTGATGAGGAGACACAGTGTCCCTGAATGTCCCTAAAAGCAGGCACTTCACCATCCTCAGGGTGGGGAGGGCCAGGGGCCTTGGTTTTCCCCACTCGCTCCCAGGGCTGCTCCTCCAAGCTCTGCTCCAGCCCCTGACACTCCTCCCTTCTGCTTGGTTCTCCCAGACCTGAAGCAGGACGCTATAGCTGGGGCTGAATGATTAAATAACTGCATCTGCTCTATGTGGGAGCCAAACTGTGGTGTGTGCTTGTATATTGCTGTGAAGAGAAGTTTCCTGTAGCATCAGGACACTCTCGCTGTGTGCTCCCAGTTCTCAAATCCCTAGCATGAAATCCAGAGACCTCACATCTGTCCCATTTTCTTCCGCACTCCTTCCTGTGGGGGACCGGCATGTGCACGTCTGCCAAGAGGCTCCCGGCCTGCGGGAGGCCTCACCCCAACTCAGAGATGTTCACTACCTGGAGGAGAGAGTGCACAGAAGAAGAGGCAGACAGACAGTGGGGTCTGGAGGACTACCCAGGCAATGCCAGCATAGCATACCAGAATAGCAAGTTTATTGTGTGCATATGTCTGATTATATACCTTTTAGTTCTTCCTTGATGATGCATGCTCCATGGTTACATTAAACAGTAAATGCAAGAACAGAAATCAATGGAACAATGATTGATCAGTTTGCTGAA
>CAUYLG010069993.1:0-10642 GCA_963573385.1 Cacajao melanocephalus
ACAGCCCATACTCCCATTCACTTGGGAATGTCCAAATGGAGCTCCTAGAAGAAAAGTGTTTCTCACTCGCTGAATTGAAGCATAGATACAACTCCCATAGCTGAACGAACACACAGCAGAGCAGTTTGAAAGATACGTTTCTTCTGTGTTTTAAACACAGTCTTACTGTTATTTCTTATATGCTGGAAATATCTGTTTTTAGATTCTCCACAGAAAGGGCTTCTAAACTGCTGCATACATACATCAGTTTATCTCTGTAAGTTGAATGTACACATTGACATTCATTGTTAGGTAGCTCCATTTTGGCTTTAAAGCCAGATATTTCCCTTTGCAGCATACACTCACATTCACTCTGGAATGTCCAAATGCAGCTCCTAGAAGAAACGTGTTTCTCAATCACTGACACAAAGTGGAGATGCAACTGCCTTAGTTGAACGAGCACACAGCAAAGCAGTTTAAAAGATACGTTTCTTCTGTGTTTTAGACGCAGTCTTACTGCTGTTTAATATCAGCCTGGATTTTGCTGGAAATGTCTGTTTTTAGATTCTTCACAGAAAGGGTTTCTGAACTGCTGCATACACACATCAGTTTAACTCTATAAGTTGAATGCACACATTGACATTCATTGTGTTAGGTAGCTCCGTTTTGGTTTTAAAGCCAGATATTTCCCTTTGCAGCATATACTCCAATTCACTCTGGAATGTCCAAATGCAGCTCCTAGAAGAAACGTGTTTCTCACTCGCTGAAACAAAGCAGAGATGAAACTCCCTTCGTTGAATGAACACACAGCAGAATAGTTTAAAAAATACGTTTCTTCTGGGTTTTAGATGCTGTCTTACTGCTATTTACTATAAGCTGGGATTTTGCTGGAAATGTCTGTTTTCAGATTCTCCACAGAAAGGCTTTCTAAACTGCTGGATATACACATCAGTTTAACTCTGTAACTTGAATGCACACATTGGCATTCATTCTGTTAGGGACCTCCGTTTTGGTTTTAAATCCAGATATTTCCCTTTGCAGCAAATACTCACATTCACTCCTGAATGTCAAAATGCAGCTCATAGAAGAAACGTGATTCTCACTCGCTGAAACAAAGCATAGATGCAAGTCCCTTGGTTGAAGGAAGACACAGCAGAGCAGTTTAAAACACAAGTTTCTTCTTTGTTTTAGACGCAGTCTTGCTGCTAATTAATATAAGTTTGGATTGTACTGGAAATGTCAGTTTTTAGATTCTCCACCGAAAGAGTTTCTAAACTGCTGTATACACACATCAGTTTAACTCTGTAAGTTGAATGCACACATTTACACTCATTCTGTTTGGTAGTTCTGTTTCTGTCTTAAATCCAGATATTTCCCTTTGCAGCATATACTCACATTCACCGTGGAATGTCCAAATGCAGCTCCTAGAAGAAATGTGTTTCTCACTTGCTGAAACAAAGCATAGATGCAACTCCCTTAGATGAATGAACACACAGGGAGGCAGCTTAAAAGATACGTTTCTTCTCTGTTTTAGACGCAGTCTTACTGCTATTTAACATAAGCTGGGATTTTGCTGGAAATGTCTGTTTTTAGATTCTTCACAGAAAGGGTTTCCTAAATGCTGCATACACACATCAGTTTAACTCTGTAAGTTGAATACACACACTGACATTCATTCTGTTAGGTGGCTCCATTTCGGTTTTAAAGGCAGATATTTCCGTTTGTAGCATATACTGACATTCACTCTGGAATGTCGAAATGCAGCTCCTAGAAGAAACGTGTTTCTCACTCGCAAAAACAAAACATAGATGCAGTTCCCTTAGTTGGACGAACACACAGCAGAGTAGTGTAAAAGATACATTTCTTCTGTGTTTTATACGCAGTTTTAGTGCTATTTCCTGTAAGCCGGGATTTTGTTGGAAATGCCTGTTTTTAGATACTCCACAGTAAGGGTTTCTAAAGTGCTGCCTATACACAGCCGTTTAACTCTGTAAGTTTAATGAACACTTTGACATTCATGCTGTTAGGTAGCTCCGTTTTGCTTTTAAAGCCAGATATTTCCCTTTGCAGCATATACCACAATTCATTTTGGAATATCCAAATGCAGCTCCCAGAAGAAATGTGTTTCTCACTCGCTGAAACAAAGCATAGATGCAACTCCCTTAGTTGAACAAAGACACAGTAGAGCAATTTAAGACATACGTTTCTTCTGTGTTTTAGACGGAGTCTTACTGCTATTTAATATAGGCCATGATTTTGCCGGAAATGTCTGTTTTTAGATTCTTCACAGAAAGGGTTTCTAAAGTGCTGCCTATACACAGCAGTTCAACTCTTGTTGAATGCACACGTTGACATTCATTGTGTTAGGTAGCTCCGTTTTGGTTTTATAGCCATATATTTCCCTATGCAGCACATACTCCTAATCACTCTGGAATGTCCAATTGCAGCTCCCAGATGAAACGTGTTTCTCACTCGCTGAAACAAAGCATAGATGCAACTCCCATAGTTGAACGAAGTCACAGCAGAGCAATTTAAAAAATAAGTTTCTTCTTTGTTTTAGAAGCAGTCTTACTGCTATTTAATATTAGCCGGGATTTTGCTGGAAATGTCTGTTTTAGATTCTCAACAGAAAGGGTTTCTAAACTGCATACGCACATTAGTTTAACTCTGTAAGTTGAATGCACACATTGACATTGATTCTGTTAGGTAGCTCCTTTCTGGTTTTAATACCAGATATTTCCCTTTGCAGTGTATACTCCCATTCACTCTGGAATATTAAAATGCAGCTCCTAAAAGAAACGTGTGTCTCACTCGCTGAAACAAAGCATAGATGTAACTCCCTTAGTTGAATGAAGACACAGCAGTGTAATTGAAAACCTAGGTTTCTTCTCTGTTTTAGAAGTGGTCTCACTGCTATTTAATATTAGCCGGGATTTTACTGGAAATGCCTGTTTTAGATTCTCAACAGAAAGGGTTTCTAAACTGCTGCATAGACATATCAGTTTAACTCTGTAAGTTGAATGCACACATAGACATTCATTGTGTTAGGTAGCTCCGTTTTGGTTTTAAAGCCAGATATTGCCCTTTGCAGCCTATACTCCCATTCACTCTGGAATATCCAAATGCAGCTCCTAGAAGAAACATGTTTCTGACTCGCTGAAAGAAAGCAGTGATGTAACTCCCTTAGTTGAAAGAACACACAGCAAAGCAGTTTAAAACATAAGTTTCTTCTGTGTTTTAGATGCATTCTTAATACTACTTAATATAAGAAGGGATTTTGCTTGAAATGTCTGTTTTTAGATTCTTCACAGAAAGGGTTTCTAAATTGCTGTATACACACATCAGTTTAACTCTGTAAGTTGAATGCACACGTTGACATTCATTCTGTTAGGTAACTCTTTTTTGATTCTAATGCCAGATATTTTCCTTTGCAGCCTATACTCCCATTCACTCTGGAATATCCAAATGCAGCTCCTAGAAGAAACGTGTTTCTCACTTGCTGAAACAAAGCATACATTAAACTCCCTTAGTTGGATGAAGACACAGCAGAGCAGTTTAAGACATTCGTTTCTTCTGTGTTTTAGAAGCGGTCTTACTGCTATTTAATATTAGCAGATTTTACTGGAAATGTCTGTTTTAGACTCTCAACAGAAAGAGTTTCTAAACGGCTGCATACACACATCAGTTTAACACTGTCAGTTGAATGTACACATTGATATTCATTCTGTTAGGTAGCTCCGTTTTGGTTTGAAAGCCAGATATTTCCCTTTGCAGCCTATTCTGCCATTCACTCTGGAATACCCAAATGCAGCTCCTAGAAGAAATGTGTTTCTCACTTGCTGAAACAAACCATACAAGTAACTCCCTTAGCTGAAGGAAGACACAGCAGAGTAATCTAAGACATAGGTTTCTTCTGTGTTTTAGAAGCGGTCTTACTGCTATATAATATTAGCTGGGATTTTTCTGGAAATGTTTGTTTTAGAATCACAACAGAAAGGGTTTCTAAACTGCTGCATACACACATCAGTTTAACTCTGTAAGTTGAATGCACACATTGACATTCATTGTATTGTTTAGCTCCATTTAGGAGTTAAACCCGGATATTTCCCTTTGCAGCATATACTTTCATTCACTTTGGAAAATCCAAATACAGCTCCCAGAAGAAACGTGTTTCTCACTCACTCAAACAATGCATAGATGCAACTCCCTTAGTTGAATGAAGATACAGCGGAGCAGATTAAAAAATATTATTCTTCTGTGTTTTAGACGCAGCATTACTGCTATGTAACATAAGATGGGATTTTCCTGGAAATGTCTGTTTTTAGATTCTTCACAGAAAGGGTTTCTAAACTGCTGGTTACACACATCAGTGTAACTCTCTAAGTTGAATGAACACATTGATATTCATTCCGTTAGGCAGCTCAGTTTTGGTTTTAAAACCAGATATTTCCTTTTGCAGCCTATTCTCCCATTCACTCTGGAATATCGAAATGCAGGTCCTAAAAGAAACGTGTTTCTCACTTGCTGAAACAAAGCATATATGTAACTCCAATAGTTGAATGAAGACACAGCAGAGTAATCTAAGACATACGTTTCTTCTGTGTTTTAGAAGCGGTCTTACTGCTATTTCTTATGTGCCTGGATTTGGTACAAATATCTGTTTTTAGATTCTCCAAAGAAAGGGCTTCTAAACTAATGCATACACACATCAGTGTAACTCTGTAAGCTGAGTGAACACACTGACATTCATTCAGTTACATTGCTCGGTTTTGGTTTCAGAGCGAGGTATTTCTCTGTACATAATACACTCCATACAATCGGGAATATCCAAAGTCAGCACTTAGAAGAAACATGACTGTAGTTCGTGGAATACAAAACACAGATGCAACTCTCTTAGTAGAAAGAACACACAGCAGAACTGTTTCAAAGATACGTTTCTCCTGTGTTTTAAGTGCAGAATTACTGCTATTTCTCATATGCCTGGATTTGCCTAGAAATATCAGTTTTTAAATTCTCTAAAGAAAGGATTTCAAAACTGCTGCATACACACATCGGTGTACCTCTGTAAGTTGAATGCACACATTGACATTCATTGTGTTAGATAGCTCAGTTTTGGTTTTAGAGCGAGGTATTTCTCTGTTCAGCATATACCCAAATTCATTCGAGAGTATCTAAACTCAGCTACTAGAAGAAACATGTTTGGAACTCGCTGAATACAAACACAGATGCAACTCTCTGACCTGAAAGAACACACAGCATAACTGTTTCAAAGTATGTTTCTCCTGTGTTTTAAATGCAGTCTTACTGCTATTCCTTAAATGCCTGAATTTGTATAGAAATACCAGTTTTAAATTCTCCAAAGAAAGGGTTTCAAACTGCTGCATACACAGAAAAGTGTAACTCTGTAAGTTGAGTGCACACATTGACAATCATTCTGTGACATAGCTCAATTTTGGTTTTAGAGCAAGGTATTTCTCTGTTCAGCATATACTCAAATTCACTCAGGAATATCCAAACTCAGCTCCTAGAAGAAACATGTTTGTAACTCGCTGGATACAAACACAGATGCAACTCTTTTAGTTGAGAGAACACACAACAGAACTGTTTCAAAGATACGTTTCTCCTGTGTTTTAAATGTAGTCTTACTACTATTCCTTATATGCCTGGATTGGTCTAGAAATATCAGATTTAAATTCTCCAAAGAAAAGATTTCAGAACTGCTGTATACACACATCAGTGTCACTCTGTAACATGAATGCACACATCGACAATCATTCTGGTAGACAGCTCAGTTTTGGTTTTAGAGCGAGGTATTTCTCTGTTCAGCGTATACTCATATTCTCTCGGGAATCTCCAAACACAGCTCCTAGAAGAAACATGTTTGTAATTCGCTGAATACAAACACAGACGTAACTCTCTTAGTTGAAAGAACACACAGCAGAACTGTTTCAAAGATATGTTTCTCCTGTGTTTTAAATGCAGTCTTACTGCTATTTCCTATATGCCTGGATTTGCATAGAAATATCAGTTTTGAAATTCTCCAAAGAAAGGGTTTCAAAACTGCTGCATGCACACATCAGTGTAACTATGTACGCTGAATATACACTTTGACAATCATTCTGTTATTTAGCTCAGGTTTGATTTTAGAGTGAGGTATTTCTCTGTTCAGCATACACTCCCATTCACTCGGGAATATCCAAACTCAGCTCTTAGAAGAAACATGTTTGTAACTCGCTGAATACAAACACAGATGCAACTCTCTTAGTTGAAAGAAGACACAGAAGAACTGTTTCAAACATATGTTTCTCCTGTGTCTTAAATGCAGTAATAGTGCTATTTCTTATGTGCCTGAATCTGTGTAGAAATATCAGTTTTTAAATTCTCCAAAGAAAGGGTTTCAAAACTGTTGCATACACACATCAGTGTAACTCCGTAAGTTCAATGGACACATTGGCAATCATTCTGTTAGATAGCTCAGTTTTGGTTTTAAAGCGAGGTATTTCTCTGTTCAGCATATACATCCATTCACTCGGGAATATCCAAACTAAGCTCCTAGAAGAAACATGTTGGTAACTCGCTGAATACAAATACAGATGCAACTCTCTTAATTGAAAGAACACACAGCAGAACTGTTTCAAATATACGATTCTCCTGTGTTTTAAATGCAGTCTTACTGCCATTTCTTATATGCCTGAATTTGGGTAGAAATATCAGTTTTTCAATTCTCCTAAGAAAGTGTTTCAAAACTGCTGCAAACACACATCAGTGTAACTCTGTAAGTTGAATGCACACATTGACAATCATTCTGTTAGATAGCTCAGTTTTGGTTTTAGAGCGAGGTATTTCTCTGTTTAGCTTATACTCCCATTCACTCGGGAATATCCAAACTCAGCTCCAAGAGGAAACATGTTGGTGACTCGCTGATTACAAACACAGATGCAACTCCCTTAGTTGAAAGAACACACAGCAGAACTGTTTCAAAGATACGTTTCTCCTGTGTTTTAAATGCAGTCTTACTGCTATTTCTGATATGCCTGAATTTGGGTAGAAATATCAGTTTTTAAATTTCACTAAGAAAGTGTTTCAAATCTGCTGCAAACACACAACAGTGTAACTCTGTAAGTTAAATGCACACATTGAGAATTACTGTGTTAGATAGCTGAATTTTGGTTTTAGAGCGAGATATTTCTCTGTTCAGTGTATACTCCTTTTCACTTGGGAATATCCAAACTCAGCTCCTAGAAGAAACATGTTGGTAACTCGCTGAATACAAACACAGATGCAACTCTCTTAGTTGAAAGAACACACAGCAGAACTGTTTCAAAGATCTGTTTCTCCTGTGTTTTAAATGCAGTCTTACTGCTATTTCTTATATGCCTGAATTTGGGTAGAAATATCAGTTTCTCAATTATCCTAAGAAAGTGTTTCAAAACTGCTGAAAACACATATCAGTGTAACACTGTATGTTGAATGCACACAGTGAAAATCATTGTGTTAAAGAGCTCAATTATGGTTTCAGAGTGAGGCATTTCTCTGTTCAGCATATACTCTCATTCAGTCAGGAATATTCAAACTCAGCTTCAAGAGGAAACATGTTGATGAATCGCTAAATACAAACACAGATGTAACTCTCTTAGTTGAAAGAACGCACAGCAGAAGTGTTTCAAAGATATGTTTCTCCTGTGTATTAAATGCAGTCTTACTGCTATTTCTTATATGCCTGAATTTGTGTAGAAATATCAGTTTTTCAGTTCTCCTAAAAAAGTGTTTCAAAACTGCTGCAAACACACATCAGTGTAATTCTGTAAGTTGAATGCACACATTGACAATCATTCTGTTAGATAGCTGAGTTTTGGTTTTAGAGTGAGATATTCCTCTGTTCCGCATATACTCCCATTCACTCGGGAATACCCAAACTCAGCTCCTAGAAGAAACATGTTGGAAACTCGCTGAATACAAACACAGATGCAACTCTCTTAGTGGAAAGAACGCACAGCAGAACTGTTTCAAAGATACGATTCTCCTGTGTTTTAAATGCAGTCTTACTGCTATTTCTTATATGTCTGAATTTGGGTAGAAATATCAGTTTTTCAGTTCTCCTAAGAAAGTGTTTCAAAACTGCTGCAAACACACATCAGTGTAACTCTGTAAGTTGAATGCACACATTGAAATTCATTCTGTTAGGCAGCTCCATTTTGGTTTTAAAGCCAGATATTTCCCTTTGCATCATATACACCCATTCACTCTGGAATATCCAAATGCAAATTCTACCAGGAAAGTGTTTCTCACTCCCTGAAACAAACCATAGATGCAACTACCTTAGTTGAAAGAACACACACAAGAGCAATTTAAAAGATACGTTTGTTCTGTGTTTTACATGTAGTCTTACTGCTGTTTCTTCTAAGCTGCTATTTTGCTGGAAACAACAGATTTTACATTCTCCACAGAAATGGTTTCTAAAGGGCTGCAAAAACACATCAGTTACACTCTGTAAGTTGAATGCACACATTGAAGTTCATTCTGTTAAGTATCTCCGTTTTGTTTAAAGCAAGATATTTCCCTTTGCACCATGTACACCCATTCACTCTGGAATATCAAAATGCAAATACTACCAGGACAGTGTTTCTCACTCCCTGAAAGAAAGCACAGATACAACTTGCTTCGTTGGAAGAACACACACAAGACCACTATAAAAGTTACATTTGCTCTGTGTTTAACATGCAGTCTTACTGCTGTTTCTTGTAAGCTACTCTTTTGCTGGAAACAGCAGGTTAAAGATTCTCCACAGAAATGGTTTCTAAGCTGCTGCAAACACACATCTGTTTAACTCTGTAAGTTGAATGCACACATTAAACTTAATACTGTTAGGCAGTTTGATTTTGATTTTCAAGCCAGATATTTCCCTTTGAACTATATACACAGATTCCCTCTGGAATATCCAAATGCAAATTCCACCAGGAACGTGTTTCTTACTGGCTGAAACAAAGCATAGATGCAATCTCCTTAGCTGAAAGAACACACACAAGAGCACTTTAAAACATTCGTTTGGTTTGTGCTTTAAAAGCTGTCTTACTACAGATTCTTGTAAGCTCCTATTTTGTTGGAAACATCAGTTTGTAGATTTTCCACAGAAATGGTTTCTAAACAACTGCAAACACACATCACTTTATCTCTGTAAGTTCAATGAACACATAGAAGTTCATTTATTTAGGTAGCTCCGGTTCGGTTTTCAAGCCAGATGTTTCTCTTTGCACCATATAAACCCATTCACTCTGGAATATCAAAATGCAACTTCTACAAGGAATGTGTTTCTCATTCGTTGAAACTAAGCACAGATGCAACTTCCTTAGTTGAAAGAACACACACAAGAGCACTTTAAAAGATACGTTTGTTCTGTGTTTTACACGTAGTCTTACTGTTGTTTCTTCTAAGCTGCTATTTTGCTGGAAACATCAGTTTTCAGATTCTCCACAGAAATGGTTTCTAAACTGTTGTAAACACACATCAGTTTAACTCTGTAAGTTGAATGCACACATTGAAGTTCAGTCTGTTAGGTAGTTCCGTTTGCGTTTGAAAGCCAGATATTTCCCTTTGCACCATATGCACCAATTCACTCTGGAATATCCAAATGCAACTTCTACCAGGAACGTGTTTCTCACTCGCTGAAACAAAAAATAGATGCAACTTCCTTAGCTGAACGAGTACACAAAAGAGCATTTTAAAAGATATGTTTGTTCTGTGTTTTACACCCAGTCTAACTGCTGTTTCCTGTACGCTGTTATATTGCTGAAAACATCAGGTTTTAGACTCTAAACAGAAATGGTTTCTAAACTGCTGCAACAGACATCCGTTGAACTCTGTCTGTTGAATGCAGACCTTGAAGTTCATTCTGTTAGGTACCTCAGATTCGTTTTTAAAGGCAGATATTTCCCTTTCCACCAAATGCCGCCATTGACTCTGGAATATCCAAACGAAATTTCTACCAGGAACATGTTTCTGACTCGCTGAAAAAAAGCATAGAAGCAACTTCCTTAGTTGCAAGAACACACACAAGAGCACTTTAAAAGATACGTTTCTTCTGCGTTTTGAACACATTCTTACTGCTCTTTCTTCTAAGCTGCTATTTTGCTGGAAACATCAGATTTTACATTCTCCACAGAAATGGTTTCTAAACTGCTGCAAACACGCATCCGTTTAACTCTGCATGTTGAATGCACATATTGAAGTTCATTTTGTTAGGTAGCTCCGTTTTGGTTTTAAAGCCAGATATTTCCCTTTGCACCATATCCACCAATTCACACTGGAATATACAAATGCAGTTTCTACCAGGAACGTGATTCTCATTCGCTGAAGCAAAGCATAGATGCAACTTCCATGGTAGAAAAACACACACAAGAGGACTTTCAAAGATACGTTTGTTCTGTGTTTTACATGTAGTCTTACTACTGTTTCTTGTAAGCCGCGATTTTACTGTAAACAGCAGTTTTTACATTCTCCACGAAAATGGTTTCTAAGCTACTGTAAACACACATCAGTTTAACTCTGTAAGTTGAATGCACACGTTGAAGTTCATTCTGCTAGGTAGCTCCGTTTTGGTTTTAAAGCCGGATATTTCCCTTTGCACCATATAAACCCATTCACTGTGAAATATCCAAATGCAACT
>CAUYLG010069996.1:0-23492 GCA_963573385.1 Cacajao melanocephalus
GGCCGCGGGCGGGGGCCGGGGCGGCGCTGGCGGCGGCGGCGGCGGCGGGGGGCGGGCGCGCTCCGGGCTCCCGCGGCGGCGCGGCGCGGCGGGCGGGTCGAACCTCTCCAGCAGGCGGCTGACGCGGCCGGGCGGCGCCCCGTACACCAGCACCTCGGCGGCGCGGATCTGCGCGGCCCCCGCGGCGGGCGGCGCGGGCGGAAAGCCGGGCACCGTCTCGATGATGAGGACGCTGTCGGCGCGGAGGGCGCGCACGCCCGGCACGCGGCTGTACCGCTCCAGCAGCCGCGCCCCCGCCGCGCCCGCGCCGCGCCGCCGCTCGGCCTCCAGCCGCATGAACGGGTTCTCGCGCAGCGGGCCCAGGCTCTCCGCCAGCACCCGCTGCTCGGGCTCCGCCGCCCCGGGCCCCGCGCCCCCGCCCAGCGCGGCCAGCTTGGCCCGCTTCCGCTCCAGGATCTCGCGCTTCCAGGCGGGCAGCGCGGAGCGCGGCCCCGGGCCCGGCCGCCCCAGGGCGGCCATGCTGTGGACGCGGCCGCGAACGGCGGGACTGAGGGCCGGAGGGGCCGCCGCCACCGCTGCAGGCCCGGGCGCCGCGGCCACGCCCCCTCCCGGGCCGCCGCCCATTGGGGGAGGCCCGCTCGCCCCGCCCCGCGCGGGAGGCCCACCTATGGCAGGGGAGGAGGGCGGGCCCCTCAGGTGGCCCCACCGATTGGACAACACTCGCCTCAACCCCGCCTCCCAAGGGACTTCACTGGACGACGCCTATCACCGGAGCCGCCCCCATCGGGGAAGGCCCCAGGTACAGGCCCCGGCGCCTGGCGCCGCTCACTGGCCACTTCCGCCTCTTAGCTCTCGGCTCCCGGCGTCCCGGGCGGAGCAGGGTGGGCGGCCCCTGGGCCCCGCGCCCCGAGTGACCTTGGCCGAGCTTGGGCTCCTTACGCGGCCAGCACCCAAGGCGCCTGTTCCCTCCGCTGGGAGCGCGGCGCAGGAAGGGGGCTGCTCCAGGACCGAAGGCACCCGCGCCCGTGGACGGCGCACAAGCCACACACTCTGGCCCGGACCCTGCTTTCCCCGGTGGTCCTCCGCCCTCCGGCAGGTGCCTGCGGGGTTTGGAAATGCCAATTCAGGAGCCCCGCCCAGCCCCAGCGAATCAGTTTCTCATAGGCTGCCCAGGTGGGAGCCTCTTACCCCAGCCTTGCCATCCGTGGTCCCCCCAAACCAAAGCATCTGCAGGAGTAGGCACAAAGGAAGTAGCCTCTCCTCACCCCCCCGCGAACACAAGCAGGTTCACCAGGGCTCTGCATGCTTGGACAGCTCTCCCATGCAGAAAGAGCCAAAAAAGCCAGGGTAACGGTGGGCCTCACAGACCCCGCCCATGTGTCTGATCACTCCACCCTGCTGCCACGTTAAGGCCACTCCTCTCATCTGTTGAACTTTCCCCCCATCCCAAGGCTAGGGATGCCATGACCCTGAGGGCACAGCCTCCAGGCTGACAAGTCCCCACGAAGCCCAAGGCTTCCGCCCCAGGAAGAGCTGTGGAATGCTCCTACAGTCTTTCAACCCTGCAGATAACAGGCAGATGGCCTGGAGCCACGGGAAGAAGGGGGATTGCAGTGCACGAACACCACCGTCTTTCTATCACCTGCCTTGCAGTCAGCAGCCTGCTCAAGTACACACTGCTGTTTCCCACGCCACTTGCCTTTCAGGGACAGGGCTCCAAGGTCACCCGGGTCTCTGCAGAGACGCAGAGAAGGTTTTTTTTGTTTGTTTGTTTTTTAACCTGGGGATGGCCTTCTCCGCTTCTGTGCCCCATAACATCTGCACGGTTAATGCTGCCTTATTCTCCTGCCACTCCATTAAGCTGGATAAAATAAACTTTCTCTTTTTTTTTCCTGTTGTGTTTTTTCTTGAGACGGAGTCCCACTCTCGTGGCCCAGGCTGGAGTGCAGTGGTGCGATCTCGGCTCACTGCAACCTCCACCTCCCAAGCGAAAGCGATTCTCCTGCCTCGGCCTCCTGAGTAGCTGGAATTACAGGTGCCCACCACCATGCCCTGCTACTTTTTGTATTTTTAGTAGAGATGGG
Organism: Cacajao melanocephalus; assembly: GCA_963573385.1. NCBI lineage: Eukaryota > Metazoa > Chordata > Mammalia > Primates > Pitheciidae > Cacajao > Cacajao melanocephalus. The sequence continues at coordinate 2,085 of CAUYLG010069996.1, forward strand.
GTTTCACCATGTTGGCCAGGCTGGTCTCAAACTCCTGACCTTGTGATCCGCCTGCCTCAGCCTCCCAAAGTGCTGGGATTACAGGCATGAGCCACTGCGCCCGGCCAAAATAAACTTCCATTTCAGCCTTCCAGAAGCCGAATGCCTCCTCCCTTACAGTACTCCTCTAAGAAGGAAGTGTCTGATGTTCATCACTTCTACACTGATAGGGTTGCCCGATTCTGAACTACCAAAGTAAAACAGGGGAACACACAAAACACAAAATCTAGACATAACATTATGAGGAAACCCACTCCCACTGTTCAGCTGGAATCCGGCTTTGACATTAGTTATGCCGATTCCAGGCAGGACACATTGATGAGGCCGTGCGACAAACCAGACAAGTTGCCAGCAACGCCTCCAACGAGAGCCCCTCCATGGTTCACACAGCCAGGCATCCACGCCAGGCAGAGGCTGACACCGTACTCTGCTTGCCAGGTTGATGCATGAGAGCAAAGGCCAGTGCACCTGTTCTGCAACGAGCCAGACAGGAATTTTTTTTTTTTTTTGAGACGAAGTCTTGCTCTGTCACCCAGGCTGGAGTGCAGTGGCGCGATCTCAGTTCACTGCAACCTCTGCCTCCCGGGTTCAAGCGATTCTCCGGCCTCAGCCTCCTAAGTAGCTGAGATTACAGGGGCAAACCACCACGCCTGGCTAATTTTGCATTTTTGGTAAAAATTGGGTTTCACCATGTTGGTTAGGCTGGTCCCAAACTCCTGACCTCGTGATCCACCCACCTCTGCCTCCCAAAGTGCTGGGATTACACATGTGAGCCACCGCACCTGGCCCCAGATAGGAAATATCTTAGCTCACTGGTTTTTGCCAGGGACAATTTTGTCCCCCAAGGCCCTTGGCAATGTCTGGATAAACATCTGATTGTCACAAATGAAGGCTGCTACTGGCATCTACCCATGAGAGGCAGGGGCACTGCAAAACAGCCTGCATCCTCACTAAAGAATCTTCTGGCCCCAAAGGCCAAGAGTGCCGATTAAGAGACCTTGGACTCTGAGGGTCACATTCACTCTCTGTCACACCTTTTGCTTTTGCTTTTAATTCTTTAGGGGTATAAAAACCAACCTCAGCTCAAGGGTCATACAAAAACAGACCTTAGGACACTGTTTGCTGGTCCCTGCTCTACCGAGTGCCAGCAAGACCACAAAGACCATACACTGGCAAAAAGCCATGGGCTCTGCGATCACAAAGATCACAAACTATTCAACAAATCGTCAACATGGGCCCAGAGCGTTGTCTTTGGAGGTGGGGGGTGCCTGAATTACCTGCCTCCTAGAGCAGGAAGGAGGGATTCTCCAGAACAAGTGATTCCCACCACCACCATCCACTAAGCTCTGGCCACAGGTTTCAATCCATCTAAAACCACAGCTCTGTCACCAGTTATACCATGTAGCAGGAGTATCTCAATATTCACCCTATTTAACCCTTCAGAGGCACAGCCAAACACTATTCATTTCAGGAAAACACTCTCTTACTTTATTTGCATCTCAGCAAAGGTTCTCATTTGGCACCTCAGTGGCATCAAACCAAAGCTTGTCGGCCAACAAAGCCGGGCCACTCACAAGCTTCCATTCGTAGGTCTCAATGCCTATGAGTATCCGACACCTGTTCCTCTCTTCAGTCTCTTAGGGAGGCTTAAATCTGTCTCAGGTGTACTAACGGTGCCAGCCACAAGGGGGTGAAAAAGTCCCAAAAACTGCAGTCTTTGCTGGGATAGGAAGCCAAGCAGCACCTGGACAACAGAGTTCTTTTCTTAGGCAACAAATAACCAGACAAGACCCTAATTGTGCTCTTATTCAACATTCTTCCGTGTCTGCCTAGACTGAAAGAGCCAATCTCTCTTGTGGCACAGGGGAGGAGATACAAGCTCGTTTACATTTGATAGATCTGAAGAACACATCTACCGAAGTCTGGTTCGGATGGACGGCGCAGGGAGCTCTTAGGTCAGCGCTGCTGGTTGCGGGACATCCCCGAGTCCAGCTTTGCAGCCTTTGTGCAGCAGTACTTTCCCAGGACCCGCAGGAAATACTCAGAGTCCACCTGGACATTTTACTTATATTCAGTTTCCGAGTGTCAGAGGAGTTCAGGACTGTCTGGCCTGGGGCTTTCCTCAGGACCTCAATTCAGGATTACCTACTCAAAGCATGAAATAAAAGGAAATACATTTTAAGGATGAAGGCTGCTCTTTTAAGCCCTGCTGAAGAAACCATTTCAGACATGACTGAAATAGAAACACCGGGCACTCAGCTCGGCGCAAGCAGGAGTTGCCTTCCGACCAAAGAACCTCTCCTCCGGTGCAGCGCAAGTAGGACCTCGGCTTGAGGTCAGCATTCTAGCCGTCCAGAGCTCTCTCTCCGGCACGTCCAAGAGGCTAGTTGACCCGACAGGCGCGGATCATGAGCAGCTGCAGGAGAATGAAGACCGGGGACGTGATGAGGCCGAACCAGAGCTCCCGAGTCTGCTCCGCCAGCTTCTGGCACAACAGCATCTCGAAAACGAACTTGAGACTCAGGACCGTGAGGACCCAGAAAAGGCGGAGCACCGCCAGCCGCTTCTCTCCGTCCTGGAAGAGGCGGACGGACACGATGGTGGTGAAGTACGTGCTGAGCCCGTCAGCGGCGAAGAAAGGCACGAACACGTTCCACCAGGAGAGGCCCGGGACCAGGCCGTCCACACGCAGTGCCAGCAGCACGGAGAACACCAACAGGGCTAGCAGGTGCACGAAGATCTCGAAGGTGGCGAAGCCCAGCCACTGCACCAGCTCCCGGAGCGAGAAGAGCATCGCGCCCGTTGAGCGCGGGCCGGGGCCCGGCCGAGCGTGCCACCCGCGGAGCTGCGTCTCCTCTTCCCGTGGCCCTCGCCCGCGCGTGCCGCCGCTGCTGAGAGCGAGAGGCGGTGAGCGTCCCCGCCAGCCCCAGCCCTCGGCCCTGGTTCGCCGCCAATCTCCCGGCCCCGGCCCGGGACTCAACAGTGGCGGCTGGCGGACGCCTGCCTCGCTCGGACGCCATGCCCCGCCGGGCGCGTCCCTACTGCGTCACTTCCGGTCGACGGCGGAAGGCGGAGTGGTCCCTGCAGCCCTGCCGGCGGGAACTGCCTCCTAGTCCTTAGTCTCCGGGCAGGAGTCCCCGGGCGCGCCGCGATGCCGGTCCCGCAGCTCCTGGTGCTGTTCGGCAGCCAGACAGGCACGGCTCAGGATGTGGCGGAGAGGCTGGGTCGCGAAGCCCGGCGCCGGCGGCTTGGCTGCCGGGTGCAGGCCCTGGACTCCTACCCGGTGGTGAGGGCTCGCTGGGGCCCCGGCGGGGGGACGAGCAGGCCTGGCGTGCCCGCCCCTCGGGGTCATCGACCCAAAAGGCGTCGCATTTAGTCTGAGAGCGAGTCCTTCCCTTATGGCGGATTTAGGAAAAGGGGAGGCTTGGGAAGGGGGGTTCCTCCAACCGGGAGGAGGTTGGAGCCTGAAAGAGAGACGACGGTCTGGCCGCTCACATAAATCCCTCTGCCCTGTCAGCCTGAGCGAAGGAGAGGAGGGTCGGGTTTTGGGAAGGACGCCCGGTGCTTCCAGCCGGAGGTCTTACGTGTGTGTGTCTTTTTGTTGAGGTGAATCTGATTCACGAGCCCCTGGTCATATTTGTTTGTGCAACTACAGGCCAAGGAGACCCCCCTGACAACATGAAGGTAAGGCCGGCCTCACGTGGCTCCTCAGATCTCTGCCCTCGCCTCTCGCCCCGTTTTCATTGCCTGGATTCCAGGTGCAGTAAATAGCTCTCCTCCTCCATGTGATGCAATTTCAGAGGTGGATTTGAGAGGACGTGCTTGAGTGGAGCTGGGGCTCTGGTTATCCTCTCTAATAAACTCTTCATGGCCACCAAATAGCCTTATTATCCATTTTCATCTTTCTTATTTTTCCAGGGCTATGTGTGCCTCTAGTCTGGGTCTTGTGTGCTTCTCTAGACTGTATGACCCTCAGGGAATGTTAATTCTCTGACCATCTTTTCAGCACCTATTATCTTCCTGGCACAGCCTGAGTCTGGGGATTCAGCTGTGAACCCAGCAGCCATACTTCCATCCTCACAGAGTTTGCACTGTGGCAGAAGCAGCTAATGGACCGTCACAGTGCCGGGAAACACCTGCTGCTGGGGAGAGGCGCAGATGTCATGGGAGCACTGATAAGGGGCATCGAGCCTTTTCTAGCCCAGCCTTGGGGCCCAGGCAGAGGTTTCCAGAAGAAAAGAGTGTAAGCTGAGTCAATGAAGGATGCATGAGGGCTAGCCAGGCACCAAGGAAGAAGGAGCAGTCTGTGTAGAAGAGAAAGGTGACTTGGCTTGTGTGAGCAGTAGAAAGCAGTTCGGGCCAGGCATGGCGGCTCACACCTGTAATCCCAGCACTTTGGGAGGCTGAGATGGGTGGATCACTTGAGGTGAGGAGTTTAAGACCAGTCTGGCCAACCTTGTGGTGAAACCTTGTCTCTACTAAAAATACAAAAATTAGGCATGGGGGTGTGCACCTGTATCTCAGCTATTCAGGAGGCTGAGGCAGGAGAATCACTTGAACCTGGGAGGCAGAGGTTGCAGTGGGCTGAGGTCATGCCATTGCACTCCAGCCTGGGCCATAGAGTGAAACTCCATCTCAAAAAAAGATGAGAAGTTCTTCTGGAAAGTGTAATAAAAAGCAATGCAGAAAGTGTAGGGAAGCAGATACCAAAATTCAAAGATCATTCCAGTGGCCTCAGAATGAGAAGACAGCAGTAGAGAGGAAGTTATCCAGGAAAGTAAGAAGATGTCCAGAGCGGGTCTGCAGCTGGAGAGCCCCGTGCCCAGGAAGGGCCCTGCTGAGAATGAACGGGCCCCCTGGGCATGTCACTGTGGGTTTAGCTGCTGGGGACAGAGTACCTTATCCCAAGGGTGGCAAGCGGGACCCTGGCTTTTCAGCAGTGGCGCCAAGCCCAGGACAAATTCAGCTGCTTGCCAGTTATGAGGGAAAAGTCACAGCAATGCTCTCTCCTGAACCCTTTTCTCAGGAAGGAGGAAGTTCCCCAAACCGAGCAGGGAAAAGCCCTTTGGGATTCAGGAAGCAAGGGTGTCTCACCAGCAGGGGGCGCTGGGGGGTGGGGGGTCTGGGGCAAGAGGCCGGGTACATTTGCTTGCACAGCGTGACCCGGTGAGGTCCCAGGAGGCCAGGAGTGGTCTAGGGCCAGGGTCAAAGCTGTGGGCTGACAAGGCCAGGGCCTCTACTCTGGCCTCCATGCTTCGCCATAGGTTGGGGAGGTGGGTAGGCTGTGAAGACCACACAGACAGGCCACCTGAGATGCAGGTGAGGGGCAGCAGGCTCCTTGTGGAGGGGCCTTCTGTCAAGTCTAGAGGCCACCATGGAAGGCAGGTTGTGCAATGGGAGGATCTGAACACTGCTGGTTCAAGGTTCTGCAGCCACGGAAGGAAGGGGATGTGTCCCAGAGACACGGACCTCGGCCACGGAAGGAAGGGGATGTGTCCCAGAGACACTGGGACCTCAGCCAAGGAAGGAAGGGAATGTATCCCAGAGACACTGGGACCTCAGATCTGGGTGTGAGAGCCCTGGGATGGACCTCAGAGGTCTGGGTGTGGGGTTCTCTGGGATGGATCTCAGAGGTCTGGGTGTGGGGTTCTCTGGGATGGATCTCAGAGGTCTGGGTGTGGGGTTCTCTGGGATGGACCTCAGTGGTCTGGGTGTGGGGTTCTCTGGGATGGATCTCAGAGGTCTGGGTGTGGGGGTCTCTGGGATGGATCTCAGAGGTCTGGGTGTGGGGTCTCTGGTACGGACCCATTCGGGCAGCAGAGGCCCATGCTCTGGCTGGGAAATGACAGGTGGAGGTGAGGTACTCCTGTGGAGGTGCACAATTTGAGGGGTGAGTGCAGAGCTGTGTATGGTGGCTCAGAGCCGGGGGCAAGGGAGGGTGACATTCCAGGAAGGGAGCCCCACACAGGCCAGAGTGCGCAGCAGGCTGTCCGGCTCCTGTGGGCAGGATGGGCCCTGGTCTCCTCAGGTCCTGCACCAGCCCTGCCTCCTCCCAGTGCCCCTCGCCCTGCTGGCTGGACCTGGGCCTTGCCTTTTCGTCAGATAGATCCAGTTCCATTCTGCCCCCATCCTGCCCTCTCCCTGTTCCCCTGAGACCCTCCCCTCACTTCCTGCTGTGGGGCTGGCCCAGAGGTTGGGGACTCTGATGCAGGGTTTCCTCCGGCTGCAGAACTTCTGGAGGTTCATATTCCGGAAGAACCTGCCCTCCACTGCCCTCTGTCAGATGGACTTTGCCGTCCTGGGCCTCGGGGACTCCTCATATGCCAAGTGAGTAGGGGACAGGACAGTTCTGGGGGTCCAGCAAGAGATGCTACCAGAGGATGGAGACCAGCTTTCGGGGTCGGCCCTGCAGGCCACAGGACCCTTGCCATAGCACTGGCTTCTCGCCCACGATACTTGCTGGCGGGCGCCCCGGGCATTACACTGGGAAGGCGCAGAGGGAAGCAGGCAGGGTGGCAGAGGGCTGAGCTCAGAGCCATGCTGACGTCACAGAGGCCTACCTGGCACCGGTCCCCACTGTCACAAACACGTGTGCCGTAGGGTGTTCACGACTCAGAGCATAGAGATGGGCCCTGTGTGCTCCTGCTGCCCCAGCGGCTGCCTCTGCCGTTTCTCCTGGGCATTTCACAGTGATCACCTGCACCCTGAGCAAGCAGTAGCGTGTTCAGTGTGCAAATGGTGTCTTTAGGCCCCACAGCGTTGAACCCCCGGCTGTCCATGTAGGGCCCAGGGCTGCCAGCACCGAGCATCACAAGCCACGTGCTTAGCGGGGTCTCATCGCTTCAGATGAAAGAAAACGGGAAGGCCGGTGGCAGCCCACCCGTTCTGCCGGGAGACTTGTTCTGTGCGTGATGTGTTTGTTCAGGCGAGGGAGGGAGCCTGTCTGCTGACAGCAGTCCCAGGGAGGTGTGGGACCCGGGGCCAGTCATGCCTCAGAACCAGGGTAAGAAGCAAAACTGACCCCCAGGAAGATGCCTGGTCCTCTCCCCAGCCCAGAGCTTCTTCGCTGAGGAGTGACCCACACCTCGGCTGGGGGCCCGGAGGCCTCCATTGCCTCACCTCCCTGTCCAGGGATGAGGGCGCATCAGTGGGACAAGGCCACACGTCCCCGCCCACAGAGGCTGGTTCTCCACGAGCAGGGGACCTGCTGCTTGGGGCCCTGCCGGCTGCCGGGTCTCAGCAGCCCCTGGCGTGTGGAGACCCTGCCCCCTCCTAGGGCGTGGCCAGCATGGAGTGTTTCCACCCGCGGAAGTCCCTGCCTGGGTTCCACCCTGCCGGGCTCCAGCCCAGGGCCAGCCTTGCCATCTCCGCAGGTTCAACTTCGTGGCCAAGAAGCTGCACCGTCGGCTCCTGCAGCTTGGGGGCAATGCCCTCCTGCCCGCGTGCCTGGGCGACGACCAGCACGAGCTGGGGTGAGTCTTCGGGGCTGGCCCTGCTGCCATGGTCTGACCTGGCCACGCCCAAGGTCCGCTCAGGCCAGCACATGTGCTCCCTCCCAGGCCCGATGCTGCTGTGGACCCCTGGCTGCGAGACTTGTGGGGCAAGGTTCTGGGGCTGTGCCCGCCGCCTCCGGGCCTCACCGAGATCCCTCCCGGAGTCCCGTGAGTCTGGGCCCCAGGTCACCTGCGGGCGGCCTAGGAACCTTGCCTGGGTCCCTCCCATGTGGGTGGGACCCCCTGGGTCGGGGGTTTCTGGTCTGAAGAGCCTGCCTTCCCACAGCCTGCCCTCCAAGTTCAGCCTGCTGTTCCTCCACGAGGTGCCCAGTGTGGGCTCTGAGGGGCAGCAGGTGGCTCACCCCGGTTCCAGAGAGCCCCCGTCAGAGTCGCAGCCTTTCCTGGCACCCATGATCTCCAACCAGAGAGTCACCGGTCCCTCCCACTTCCAGGACGTTCGGCTGATTGAGTTTGACATCTCAGGCTCTGCCATCAGGTGAGGCCCGAGACACCAGGTGATGGCGGGGACTGCTGGGGTTCAGAGGAGGCCGGGCTGGGCTGCAGGGGATGGCCTCCATCTGGGGCCCCTGGTGGCTTCTGCTCACAGCTTCGCTGCTGGTGATGTGGTGCTGATTCAGCCCTCCAACTCGGCTGCCCACGTCCAGCAGTTCTGCCAGGCGCTGGGCCTGGACCCTGAGCAGCTCTTCACGCTGCATCCTCGAGAGCCAGGTGAGTGCAGCCTCAGCCAGCCGGACTCTACCCTCCCCCGTGTCCTGGGCCCCCACCCCGAGGGCCCGCCGCAGCCCACAGAGGCCTCCCGCTCACCCTGCAGATGTCCTCCCACCCACGAGACTGCCCCAGCCCTGCTCCATGCGGCAGCTCGTGTCCCAGCACCTGGACATCGCCAGCGTGCCTCGCCGTTCCTTCTTCGAGCTTCTGGCCTGTCTGTCCCCCCATGAGCTGGAGCGGGAGAAGCTGCTGGAGTTCAGTTGTGCCCAAGGCCAGGAGGAGCTCTTTGAATACTGCAACCGGCCCCGCAGGACCATTGTGGAGGTGAGGAAGGCCGGTGGGGCCCAGCCCCTGAGCCAAGGCCACGCTGCAGCCACTCTGAGACTCTCTCTGCACAGGTGCTGTGTGACTTCCCACACACAGCTGCTGCCATCCCCCCAGACTACCTGCTGGACCTCATCCCTGCTATCCGGCCGAGGGCCTTCTCCATCGCCTCCTCGATGCTGGTGAGGGGCCCCGGGAAAGCTGGGGTGGGGCTGTGGGGCTCTGCAGGCAGAAACTGCACTCTGACCAGGCGACGGTCCCCTACCCAAGATCGCCCCTGGGTGAGGTGGCTGGGGCCCACAGCCCAGGCAGCAGGTGCGGGCAGCCGTGTGCCACCACCCCCACCCCATCGTCCTCCCCAGGCTCACCCCTCACGGCTGCAGATCCTCGTGGCTGTAGTGCAGTTCCAGACTCGCCTCAAGGAGCCCCGCCGGGGCCTCTGCTCCTCCTGGCTGGCATCCCTGGACCCTGGGCAAGGTGACCCCTGCTCCCAGGGTGGGGGCCGTGGCTCAGTGTCCCCTTCTCTCCCATGCCCTCCCTAGATGTTGGGCTAGGGCCCCAGCAGACTCTGAGCCGCCTTTGAGCCTCTTCATACCACCTCCCTCCTGCAATAGGACCTGTCCAGGTGCCCCTCTGGGTGCGGCCTGGGAGTCTGGCCTTCCCAGAGATGCCAGACGTGCCTGTGATCATGGTGGGGCCTGGCACCGGGGTAGCCCCCTTCCGAGCAGCCATCCAGGAGCGCGTGGCCCAGGACCGGACCAGTGAGTGCCCGGGGTCCTGGGATAGGGTGGCGGCGGGGGCTCGCAGCAGAAGTTCAAGGACCCCCTGCACTCCCCCAGGAAACGTCTTGTTTTTTGGCTGCCGCTGGCGGGACCAAGACTTCTACTGGGAGGCAGAGTGGCAGGAGCTGGAGAAGCGGGGCTGCCTGACCCTGGTCCCTGCCTTCTCCCGGGAACAGGTGGGTGTGTGTGTGCTCAGGGGGCTGGGAAAGGAGGGGAGGGGCTCACACTCAGCCCCCGCCCTGTTCTCTGCCTGTAGGAGCAGAAAGTGTATGTGCAGCACCGGCTCCGGGAGCGGGGGCCGCTCGTGTGGGAGCTGCTGGACCGCCAGGGTGCACACTTCTACCTGGCAGGGTGAGCATCTCAGGTGCAGTGGGCGTGGGCCCAGCCCAAGGGCCAGCCTCATGCGCCTTCTGCAACTGCCCCTCTAGCAATGCCAAGTCCATGCCAGCGGATGTCTCGGAAGCCTTGGTGTCCGTCTTCCAGGAGCAGGGTGGACTCTGCAGCTCCGACGCTGCCGCCTATCTAGCCAGGCTCCAGCGGACACGGCGCTTTCAGACTGAGACGTGGGCCTGAGCCCCTTGGCTGCCTGTGCCTCCTGGGAGCCCAGGAAGGCGTCGTCCTCTCGGACCAGGGGTGGTGCTTCCAGGTCCCAGCTGGTTAGGTCAACAGCCAGCTCCCGAGCACCGCCACACCCTTGTCGACCCTGGGTCCCACCCTTTGAGCCCTGACTCCGCAGCGGCCTCTGCCAGCCAGCCCTCCCTCCCCCGCCCTGACACTGAGCTGTGTCCTCGTTCTCCCCCACCCCCTTCCCGGTCAAGGTGGTGGCCTACGCTGCTCCACTTCACCGGTGCAGTGTGGCCCAGGACGGCGTGAGCAGCCCGCTGGACACCGGGGGCGGCACAGGGCCCCCATGAGGCCGCACTGCACTCCTCTGCCCTGGGGCCACCTCGGCCACTGCAGCCTGCTGGGCAGCACACTCCAGTCACCACCCCCACACAGCTCAGACCACAAGGGAGCAGCTGCCTTAAAGCAGTGAGGGGGTCCCAGGCCAGAGCAGCCCCTTCCTCTCCTGACCCCAGGAAAGCCCTGGCAGGAACTGGTGGCCTCTGGGTGGCTGCTTCTAGCACAGGCTTCCTTCCTCTCGCTTGTCTGGGTCCCCTGGGTGGTGAGTGGGTGGTGGGCACCATGGTACACCCTTGCTGGCCTGCCTGTACCCGAGTTGCAGCTCTTCTGTCTGCCTCTAAGTGACAAGTGCCCTGCCTGCTTCATTCTCAAGGGCTTGGTGGGTTGTCTGAGATCTGATCGTCAGGACAGGTTCTGGGAAGGCATCGCTAAGCCGCCTGTCCTGCCTGCCTGGGAGCCGAGGCTGCCGGAAGCAGTGGTGGGAGGGGGTGTGGTGGGTATGGCCCCGCCCCTGGGAGGGGCTTTAGGGACCAGGAAGGGAAGTTCTGCTGGAGGAGTCCAGCCGTTCACACCGCCCCACCGTCCTCTCCTCGGAGTCTCTTGTCTGTGGTCGGCTGGTCGCTGGCAGGGGACTAGACGTGGCCGAGGCTGGGATCCAGCCAAATCTGGCTGGGGACGGCACTGCATGGGTTCAGGATCCACCCAGCGCAGGCGAGCCTTGCTGGGGCCCCGGTGAAGTTCCCGTCCAGTGAGGAAAGCCAGCCAGGTCAGTGCCAGACCCAGTGGAGCCCGGACTCTGCTTCCCCTGGAGGTCTGCACCTGTCGCCACCCTGGGGTCCCTGGCCACCTATCCTGACCCCTCCCCCAGGGCCACCACTCCTGAGCTGTGCCCTGGGATCCCTACCTTCCACCTTGCCGACTCCAGCTCTGGGCCTGTCAGTCCATCTGGGGCCTCTGAGGGCCCTGAGTGCCTGAACCCACTGTGCCAAGCACCAGCGAGTGAAGGGGATGACTCTGGGCTCCCCCAAGATGCCGAGACTCCTGTCAGTGAGCCCCTGCTGGGGGCTGTGGCCATGGAGGGTGCCTGGGCCCTTCCAGCCTGGAAGGGGGAGCGGGGAGAGCAGGCAGTGGGGCAGGGGGAAGAGGAGGAGTGCCCCATCTGCACAGAGCCCTACGGGCCCAGGGAGCATCGCCTGGCCCTGCTGAACTGTAGCCACGGCCTGTGTGTGGGCTGCCTGCACAGGCTGCTGGGCTCAGCCCCGAGCTCAGACCTGGGCCGGGTGCGCTGCCCATTGTGCCGTCAGAAGACCCCCATGCTGGAGTGGGAGATCTGCCAGCTGCAGGAGGAGCTGCTACTGGCCAACGGGCCCCCACGCCAGCCCCCCCGAGAGGCCCCCGCACCCCAGCACCGCGACCCTGGACCCTGGGGCTCCCTGGAGCACCGCTACCAGCTGCGCTTTCTGGCAGGGTCCGTGGGTGGCCGCAGCTGCCTGCCCTTCCTGCCCTGTCCACCCTGCCTGGGCACCTGGCTCTGGACCCTGAGGGAGCGGGGACCCTGTGCCCGCCGCCTGGCGCTGCTGAGCCTGCTGGCCCTCGAGCTGCTGGGGCTGCTGCTGGTCTTCGCGCCGCTGGTGCTGCTGGGGCTGCTCTTCATGCTCCTGGACCGCTCCGGCCGCTGAGCAGAGCCCAGGACAGTCCTGGCGCCAGTGGGCCCAGCCTGGCCCAGATCGCCACGGGGTGCTGTGAGGCCTGATGACCAGGCTGAAAAACCCAAGGTTGGGTCCAGGGCACTGCCCTTCAATCAAGACGTCCATCGCTGAACCCAAGACAGGCCACCCAGGAGCCTGACCCTGCCAGAGTGCATGGCTGCTCTGGACGCCGGTGCCCAAGGACAGCTGCTGGAGGAGGCCAGCCCAGCAGGAAGGTCTGTGAGCAGGGCCCCACGCACCCTGTGGTAGACAGGCGCCCTACGGCCATGGCTGATGCTGGCCACACTTCCCCTCCCGAGGGCCGGCCAAGCGCAGTAGACATGAAGGTGAACAGAGCTGCAGTCAGTCAGTCCCTTGGAGAGGGCAGGGCTTCCGCCCACCCTATGTTCAGATAAGGGCCAGTGTATGTCCCTGAAGGTCAGGCCAGCTGGGGGAGGGGCCCGTGCTGTGAAATTTCCGCCTGCAAAGGCTTCTCTCCCCACCTGCTCAGGCCCGGACCAGCTAGGGGTCCGCACTGGCCTGTGTTGCAGGGACAAGGGTCCACCCAGGCCTTAGAACCTAAGCGCCAGGCCCAGCCCCGCCCCTGCACACCCTCACGTTGCCATGCCTTCATGGATAGGGTGGAGACGTCGGGTCTGTGGGTGACCGTGAGAGACGGAGCAGTGGCACCCGACGCAAAGCAGCTTTCAATAAACCGGCTCCTGGGAACGCCATTGTCACTGCTCGTCTTTGTTACCCCACCCTCACTGTCCAGACAGGGTTTTTTTTTTCTTTGAGACAGTACCCCGCTGTCCCTCACTGGAATACAGTGGCATGATCTCTGCTCACTGCAGCCTCTGCCTCCCGAACCCAAGCAGTTCTGCCGCAGCTTCCCTAGTAGCTGGGATTATAGGCACGTGCCACCATGCCTGGTTAACTTGTTTGTATTTTTAGTAGAGATGGGTTTCACCATGTGGGTCAGGCTGGTCTTGAACTCTTGACCTCAGGTGATCTGCCCGCCTCAGCCTCCCAAAGTGCTGGGATGACAGGTGTGAGCCACCTCGCCCAGCCTGGAGCAGGCTCTTCCTTAACACCCAGGTGGTCCAGGTGCCAGACAGGAGGCCCTGGGTCTTTATGCCCCCACCAGCATCTCAGCCAGCATTTGTCCCACACCCCTGCACCGACGCCCAAAGGCTACTCCCACACAACAATGGAAGACCCAGGTGGGTGCTCAGGGCCAGGTAGGCACCAGGACGGAAATCAACTGACTTGTCCCCCACACCGTCAAAAATGTCCTCTCTCTGCACACCCACCACGTAGCCCTGCTAGGTGCCCACAAGCAGCCCACTCTGCACGTGTGGGAGTCTGCACCCATGTTCACAGCCCAGAGAACCCTCCTGACCTGCATGCACAGCCCAGCCCCGCCCCCAGTGCACACAGCAGGCCCACCCTGAGCAGCACCGAGCCTCTCTGGCAGCTCCAAGCTGAGCCCTGTCTGGGCGGCTGCCCTGGGTGCCCACCCTAGGCCCAGGCCTGAGCGCAGCCCACAGGAGCAAGCTTCAGTCCAGGGAACAGGTGCAAACTTTGGCAAAGAGTTTTAATGGCAAAGTTGGCTGCAACGACAGTGCCACGTGGGGTGGGGCCGGAAGCCATGGTGGGGAAGGAAGGGTCAGCGGGCGGCAGGGCAGGGTCCCTGAAGCAGCGGCGAGCGAGGCTCAGCGGGGCAGTGGCGGGCAGGCAGGCGCTACTACATGATGGAGCAGGCGGACAGCGGGTTCCGCACATGACAGGTGCAGGCAGCCCCACAGTACTGCCGGAAGGTCTGGTAGCAGCTGCCCTCGGGCTCGGCCCCCCACTGACCCCCAGACGGGGCTGTCAGCGCCTCCGGCGGCAGGCGGCTCAGGATGGACGTGTTGACAGCCAGTGCGGCCAGGCCGTAGTCGGTGAAGAGCACAGTCTCTCGGCGGCAGGTGGGGCAGGAGATGAACTTGTACTTGGGGCAAGACTCGTAGAGAATCTGCAGGCACTGCTCACACACGGAGTGCAGGCAGGACAGCACGCGGGGCCGCCGCTGGGTGACATTGTACGTGTGCCCGCAGGTGGGGCACTCCAGGGGCTCACCCATTGCTGCTGAAGAAGCTGCCGAGGCCGAGGGGCCTGGCCGAATCACGTACTGATTGACAATGACCTCGTCCTCGGGAGCCACGCGGGGAAAGCCCAGCTCCGCGCTCCCCTTACGTGGCCGCCGTGGCATTGGCGGGGTGTGGGGTGCCCCTTCCAAGGCGGGCATGTCCCCCCCACATGCCTGGTTGACAATGATCTCTGTGTCTGAGGGCCAGGCACGCTTGGGTGCCAGAGTGGGGGTGGGCCGGGGAGCAGGCGGGAAGCAGGGGGCAGCCGGCAGCTCAGGGAACTTTTCGGGATGGACGATCTTCATGGCCTCCATCTTGAGGATGACATGGGGACCCTTCAGGCAGGACATGAGGAGGCCTGGCCAGCCACTGCCCGCCTCGGGCCCAGGGTCAGAGGGCATCTGGCTGTCTCCAGTCAGACTGGGTGTTCGGGTGGGTGGCGGCGTGGTGTGGGGCTGGGGGGGAGGTGACGGGGCAGCATCCTGGTCCCGCCAGGCCTGGGGGGGGGCCCGGCTGGCCCGTGGACTCCTAGGGGCAGCCGGCGAGAGTTGGGGGCGCAAGGGCCCCCCCACTGGCCACAGTGGCTTCTCTGGTCCAGTCCTGGGAGGAGGAGGAAGGGGTGGGGGAGGGGGAGGCAGGCGGGGGCAGGGGGGCGTGGGAGGCTGCCCTGGGCTGGGCGTCGGGCCCAGGGTCTCACCCAGGGTCTCCGGCTGCTGAGGCTGGCGAGGGGGCGTGGGGGGGGCTCCCCCGGCAGCCGAGGTCAGCAGGCCGCGGGCTGGGACATCGGGGCAGGCAGGGGCTGGGTGGGCCCCATGGCTCCAGGACAGGGCGCCCAGGGAAGGCAGCTAGCCGAAGCGTTGGCTGCAGGAGGACCCGGGCGGCAGGCTCCGCAGCAGGAGCAGAGGCAAGGCCTGGGCCAGGCCTGAGCTGCAGGTGAGAGACAGCGTGAGGATAGCGCCCAGGCCACCCCTACCCTCGTCCTCGCCCCCGCCCCGCACAAAGGCCCGAGCGCCCGACCTCTGACCCTGACCTCAGCCGCGGGATCCAGACCTCCGCGGGCCTCGGAACCCAGCCCCCTCCCCGGTCCCCGCCTCCAAGGCCGGACGCACCTTCCCGAGGGCCGACCCCCGCCGCGTGGGGAGGGGCGCCGAGTCCGCCCCCGGCCCCAGCCCCCGCCCCCTGCGCTCACCTGCCCCAGCCTGGCGTCCCGGCCGCGCGCCGCCGCCGCCGCAGAGGTTGTCTCAAAGGCAGGCCCGGACGCGGCGCCCGCGCCTCGGCCCGGCAGCTCGGGGGGCTCCGGCGGCTCTGGCGAAGCTGCGGCGACCTCGGGCGATGGCCGGGCCCGGGTGGCACCCAGGGGCGCGGGCGCGGGGCGCGGGGCGCGGGGCTCGGCGCGGCGGCGGCGGCAGGTGCGTGCGGAGCGTGGCGCGCTCTGCGGCGGAGGCGCGGGGACCGCAGTGCGCGCGGCGCCCGCCCGCGCCCGCAGCGCCACCCCCCGTCTGGGGACCCGCGCGGGGTCCGCGGGGCGGGGCCAACCTCCCGGCCGCCCCTCAGTCCGTTCCCGGCGTCGCCCTCGCCCGCGGGCTGCGTAGGGGGCAGGACCCCCGTGTCTCCCCCAGTTCTCCGCTCCCCTCCTCCCCAGGCTGACCCTGGGTCCTGGTCAAGCCTCCCCAAATTCTAGGGGAATCGGCCGTTCTCCTCCTCACACTAGGAGGCCTCCGGACGCTGGAGCGGAAGAGAGGGGACCTGCGCGGAGGGTCCCAGGGGAGCTGGTTCCAGGGTCCACCGGCGCCCCCCGCCCCCGCCCCCAGGAAAGGCCCCGAGGCCTCCAGCCCCGCCCGTGCCCGGTGCGGGAGCTCGGAGAGGGCGCTGGGACCCTAAGGGGCACGAGCGGGGCAGCAGAAGGCCGAGGTGGCGGACGGCCGGGTCGGGTGGGAGTGCGCGAAGGACAGGCTGGCAGCCCCGTGCGGGGCGGAGGCGGCCCTGAGGACCGCACCTGCCCGGGGAAGGGTGGCCCAGGCACTCAGGGGCAGCCTCGCCCACGAGCGCGCAGGCCGGGCCTCTCCGCTTCCTCAGCCGCCGTTGCTCTACCCTCCTGGGTCTGCCTTCTGCCTGCAGAGCCCTCGGGCGAAGGAAGGACCCAGGGCTTCCTGGTCACCGCGGGGCAGGGGACCAGGCCTTCGAGGGCCTCCGCTGCCCGCTGTGACCTACTCTGGACCCCGCACCAGGCCCTGGACAGCCTGGCCTCCTTCAGCCCCTCTCTCCGCTGGACGGGCTGGACTGCACCCGCTCTAGGCAGAGCCCCAGGGCCTGCAGAGTGCTGAGCCAGAGGGGACGCTGCCCCTTGTACGGGAGCCCACTTGGGCAAACCAGGCTGAAGGAGCGGCCCTGCCCTTAGGGTCCGGCTTGGCTCCTCCGTGGGGCCTCGGGCTAGTGTCACTCAGAGAGCAGTAGGGTGCGGTGTGCGAGTCACGGGGTGCTGCTCGAGGGGCCCTTACGGGGCCTGGCATGATGGTGGGGCAACTGAGGCAGCCTGGGCCTGGGGAGGGCTGGGAGCCCAGCTCCACCGCAGGCCCTGCTCACCTACCGACCCGGCGCGCGCCCGAGGAAGCACCAGGCCGCGGGCCCCGCCCACGCCGCGAGACCCCGCCCCGTAAGGGATGAGGCCCCGCCCCCGCCACGAGGCCCCGCCCCTAAAGCTGGGCCTTTTCAGCCCCGCCGTTCAGAGCTGGGGAGGTCCAAGCCGAGTATTGGTTACATCCGAACCGGGTCTTTCGGGAAACCCTAGAGCGCGAAGGCTTCTGGGGAATAAAATTTCCACGGCCGTTCCCTGCCTAGTTAGCGCATGCGCCATAGGCGCACGCAGGGCGGTGGGCGGGGCTTCCGGCGCCTGCGCAGTGGACCTCTGTCGCCGGCCTCCGGGGTGTTGGGTTCCCGCAGCGCCCAGTTCTCCCCAAATCGGGGCCGGGCTGCCTGAACTCGTGTCCGGACCGGTCTGACTGGCCCCACACAGACCACCCCGGTCACCCTGGCCTCCAGGCCGCGTGACTGGACCCCGCCCTTCCTGGTGCTCCCCTGGGCGCCAGGACCCCCACTGCCCTGGGACGCCCCGCGGCACTCGTCGGTGCCCGCTTTACCCACTGTCCCGCGGCGCGCGCAGCGTCCCTGCCTGTGCCGGTGCAGATGGAGCCGAAGCTGGGCTGGAGCCCAGGGTGGGGACGCTAGGGGGCCCCGTGTGGACCCCACGCCCGCCAGCCAGAGGGTAACTACAGTTGGAGAAATGAGTTAAAATGTCAGTAGTGTCTAAAGCCCGTGTCATTGATCGTAAGACCCGTGACAAAACGTGCAAATCAAACATTTTTTATCAGTGAAAAAAGCAGAAAAACCGCTCGGCACGGTGCCTCACGCCTAGAATCCAGCACTTTGGGAGGTGGAGGTGGGCAGATCACTCCAGGAGTTTGAGATCAGCCTAGGCAACATAGGGAGACCTACCTCTCCACAGAGAATCAGCCTGCGCGGTGCTGCGCCTGTAGTCCTCCCAGCTACTCGGGAGGCTGAGGTGGGAGGATCACTAGAGCCCAGGTGGTTGAGGTTGCAGTAAGCCCAGATGGTGCCACTGCACTCCAGCCGGGATGGCAGAGTGAGACCCTTTTTTTTTTTTTTTTTTTTTAAGATGGGGTTTCACCATGACGGCCAGGCTGGTCTTGAACTCCTGACCTCAGGTGATCCACCCACCTCGGCCTCCCAGAGTGCTAGGATTACAGGCGTGAGCCACCGCGCCTGGCCGAGACCCTGTCTTAAACGAAGAACCGCTGGGTGCGGTGGCTCACGCCTGTAGTCACAGCACATTGGGAGGCCGAGGCAGGTGGATCACCTGAGGTCAGGAGTTTGAGACCAGCCTGGCCAATATGGTGAAACCCGGTCTCTACTAAAAACCACAAAACTTAGCCGGGGGTGGTGACGGGCTCCTGTAATCCCAGCTATTCCGGAGGCTGAAGCAGGAAATCGCCTGAACCCAGGAGGCAGAGAGGTTGCAGTGAGCTGAGATAGCCCCATTGCACTCCAGCCTGGGCAACAAAGAACAAAACTCCGTCTCAAAAAAAAAATAAAAGAGGCAGAAAGCCCCAAGAGCCTATCCTGTCCAACACCCGTGAGGCCCTGCCTCAGCCAGGGCTTGGAGGTGTGTGAGCAACAGCTGGGGGCTGCAGCCCGGGAATTCGAGGGCCTCGCCCCACTTCCTTTCCGGAGGCGTGACCTCAGGCTCACCTCCTGCCCTCATCTCTGGCAAGCTGCAGATGCCCTTTAGGGCCAGGCCATGCCCCGGATGTGAGGGAACTGAGTCACTGGGTTTGGCAGTGCCCCTCGGAGTCCAGGTCTAGGCTGCCGCCCACCTGAGGATGAGGGGTGGGCCAGCGGCCGTGCTCCAGTTGCTGGGGCCTCTTGGGAACCCCATCTCTGAGCCCCGCCCATGGCCCCGCCCCTCCCAAGGAGGGAAAAGGCAGCTGCCAGTCGCTCAACTCAGGCACTGGGACCTAGAGCTCAGAGGACCGAGAAGACAGACTGCCGCATTGCCACCATAGGTGAGCCCTCAGCCCTGGGACTGCCCTGAATTCAGGGGCACTGCAGGGTCAACCCCCTTCTCTCCAGTCTCTCAGCCTCTCCCATCCCATTCCCAGCTCCATCCCAGGGGCAATGCCACCAGGGAGGACAGGATCCCTGGCAGGGGAGGCAGTGGGGAGGCACCAGCCCTCGCTCTCACTTGGCTGCTGCCCATGACAGTAGCCTTGCACACACGTGCAGGTCACTTTGAGGTCACTGCACCCCTGGGCACGTTTGCCTTGGACAAGGCACGCTGCTCCTGGATGGGGGCTTTCTTGGGCCACAGGCTCGTGGGCAGCCATCCCACTCCACTGAGTCTGTATCTGTCTTCTCTGCCCACCCCTTCAGGCTGGGCCATGGACCCCCACGAGATGGTCGTCAAGAACCCGTATGCCCAAATCAGCATCCCCCGGGCTCACCTGCGGCCTGACCTGGGGCAGCAGTTAGAGGTGGCTCCCGCCTGTTCCTCATCCTCGGAGATGCAGCCGCTGCCAGTGGGGCCCTGTGTCCCGGAGCCAACCCACCTCTTGCAGCCGACCGAGGTCCCAGGGCCCAAGGGCTCCAAGGGTACCCAGGGGGCTGCACCCATCCAGAACCAGCAGGCCTGGCAACAACCTGGCAACCCATATAGCAGCAATCAGCGCCCAGCCGGACTGACCTATGCTGGCCATCCGCCCGTGGGGCGTGGCGACGACATCGCCCACCACTGCTGCTGCTGCCCCTGCTGCCGCTGCTGCCACTGCCCCCCCTTCTGCCGCTGCCATAGCTGCTGCTGCTGTGTCGTCTCCTAGCCCATCCCACCCCACCAGGGCCAGGACCCAGGCCTTGGCTCATGCGGCCCAGGCAGTGCCTGAACATTTGGGGTGGCTGTTGTCACAGGCCCCGGCCCCTTCCCACCAGGGACTGGGCATGGACCCACCAGGAAGGTGGCCACTCAGCCCGAGCTCCTGAAACGGAATCCCAGGCCCTGGCTGGAGAGGGATGCTCCTGACCACCTTAAGGCCCAGGCAATAAAGCAGGGTTGTCTCCCAGCAACTCTTCGTCGCTGCCGGCTCCTTTGGGAGGGGTTGTAGCTGGACGTAGAGCAGCTTTCCCCTCGTGTGGGCTCGAGGACACACATGTACACACACGCAGCATCGGCCCCATGCGCACTCGAGGGTGCCCACACACACAGTCACTGTGGGTGTTGCAGGGACAGGGCTGCCGCTGCCTCCCAACATCCACGCTGTCCCCTGCCCTGCCAGTCTCCGGCCTCCCAGAGGCTCCATGGGGACTTGCAGTGTGTCCACAGCCCTGGCTGAGCAGGGTCTGGATTTGAGCTCCCTGGGGTCAGTCCGTGGGTCGGCCAGCAGGAGGATGCAGCGCATAGAACTGGGGGGACCCCAGAAAAGGCCTCCAAGAGGAGGAGCATGCTGGCAGGAGGGTGGTGGGTGCGGCAGGTGCCGCAGGTTTCAGGGAGTGGAAGCTCAGGACAGGAGGGCGCAGACAGCCTGGATCACGCCCTGCCCACTGGTGATTCACCTCCCAGCTGAGGCTGGGATGTTTTTCTAGTTTCCCAGGAAATGTCTAATTCTTGCACGTCTACTGTCCTGCCTTGAGGCCTGGGCTTCCGGGAGGAGGTGGCCTGGACCAGGCCTTGAGGATGAAGCAGGGAACGGGAGGGACGGAGGCTGGGGTCATGGGTGCTGGGGCCATCTCCTGGTCTGTCTGAGCTGGGTGAGGGCCTCTCTGGGGCTGAGCTCGAAGCGCTAGGCTGCTCTGCACAGGTACCGCCTCACCACTGCAGGCCAGGATGCCAGGAAGGGAGCGATTGCTGAGGCCAGCTTGGGGCACCCTGGTGTTCCAGGCAGGCAGAGAAAAGGCAAGGAGGTGGCAGCTGAGCTGGCCACGCAGGACAGACGGGTCCTCACGCCAGGCCAGCCCTTCCCTGACACATGGTGACTGGCCCCACAGCAGAGCAGGGCAGGGCAGGGCAGGCACCTGGCATGCAGAGGTCTCCAGGCGTGGGACGGATGGGTCACTGCCCTGACCCTGTGCAGGGACTTGGCGTGCCAGGCTCCCCGACTTGCTCCATCGCCGGCCCCCACCAGAGGGTGACCGCACCCAGGCCAGCCACAGGAACCTGTCTGACCAGTCCTAGGGGCAGACTGCCAAGAGGGTGGGCAGGGGTGAGGTGGGGCCGTTTGCTTCCACCCAGCAGGGCTGTGAGTGGTCTTGTGATCCTGCCCACCCATCCCAACCCCTCTCGGTCCCCTGACTGTGCTCTGCCTTTGGGCTGGTGTTGACAGACTGGGAGCGGGGATCCCCAGACACGGAGCTGGCGCGCCCCCTGCCGTCCAGCGGGCACCAAGGTGAGGCTGAGAAGCCACGGAGATCCACAGACGAGCACAGTGGCAAAGTCTGCAGAGGGCTCTGAGCCCAAGGGAAACCCCGGCAGGCTTCCTAAAGGAGGAGATGTGAGCAGAGATCGAGGCAGGAAAACAATCCAGTATGGAGAGGAGGTTAAGGGAGGGGGAGAGTAAGGAAGGGGGATAGCAAGGGTGGGGGAGGGGAGGGGAAGTGGGGAGGTTTGGAGGGTGGGGAAGGGTGTGAGTGTGGGGAGAAGGGCTGAGAGTGGGGGAGTGGACCCCAAGGCTACCCTGGATGAGGTGTTAGCAGAAGGTGGCTGGGTCTGGATGGGAGGGGTGGGCAGGGGGCAAAGGGCACCTTATCTCCTGCA
>CAUYLG010069997.1:0-15846 GCA_963573385.1 Cacajao melanocephalus
CACGGAGCCCCGCCTCCGAACACGGAGCCCCGCCTCCGAACACGGAGCCCCGCCTCCGAACACGGAGCCCCGCCTCCGAACACGGAGCCCCGCCTCCGAACACGGAGCCCCGCCTCCGAACACGGAGCCCCGCCTGGGCCCTGGAGTGAGGCCGGGCCCTGTGGCTGCTGCTGCAGAATGTACCCCAAGGGCAGGACGTTCCAGGAGGGAAAAGTACAGGCAAAAGTACCCGCCCAGGGGACTGGGGGAGGCCAGGTTCCAATCCAGCTTCTGTGAAACCTCTCCAGGATGACGCTTTCCTGGGGAGCAGGCCCTACAAAACATTCCCTCTGGAGCTAAGGCCACACGGCGATCTCTCCCAACCCCGAGGCTGCACTCTCTTTGGGCCATATTATAATAAAAGTGGAAGAAAGCAAGAGGAATGGATACATCCACGGTGACAGGGAAATCTCACCGCCAGTGAGCAGCCGAATCCCAATCCTCAACCCCCTCTCCGCCTCTCAGACTCCTGATGACTGCCTCAGAAACACAATCGTGTGTGTGTGCGTCTACATGTATGTGCACGTGTGCATGCGCCGCACTAGAAGACCTTGACTGAGGGCATACCCCGCAGCAGAACTAATGGGAGGCCTCAGTAGGCCCCTCCGGCTTCCCTCCCTTCCTGGTGCCAGTGACTGGCAGGACTGGCTGCTGCCCCCATCCGCCAGCCGGCCCAGCCTGGACCGCCTCCCCGTCCTGCCCTGGCCTCAAACTAAGTGTGAGCGCAGCTACTCACCACAGGGCTCTCTGCCACCTGGGCCCAGGACAAGGCCACCGCCCCTCCCTCTTTACTCTCCCAATTCAGCCAAGGCTAGGCCAAGGCCACCAATGGAGGACAGAGCCTGGAAGGCTGCCCGATGCCCAGCCAGTGCTCACTGGCTCCTGTAAGGTCTCTCTCTTTGGAGAGGAGAGCTGCAGCACAGGGTTGTGACAACATGTCCCTGCTGCAGAAAGGACACAACTGCTGCCCCTGGAAAGCTCACCTCAGTGCCGAATGGGGCTGTGCTGACTGCCATAGCTAGTGCTGCCCCTCACAGAGGTGCCACAGGGCTGGGGGTTAGCCCCAGAAGGGCGAGGTGCTGCTTCAGAGCCTGGCTGGGGGCATGTCCTGGAGGGAAGGGACTCTGGCCCAGTGGCAGGGTGCCCGGCTGACTCCAGAGGCTGTTTGCTGGCCCCAGGCCTGCCGCACATCCACAGGGAGCACCACACAGGCACTTCCAGTCCCAACACAGCCCTCCAGAGAGCGAGGCCCCATCAGGCTCCGCAGCCCGGCTCATCCAGGGCCCTGTGCCCCTCCAGCGCTCCAGTGCATCTGTGCACCGAGAGTGCCATCTGGAGGGAGAAGCGGACAGTGCAGGAGGAGGGCAGCTGCCACCTGGGGCCACCAACACCCTTGTAGAGGCCAGCGAAACTTTTCTAGTAGCCACATTAACAGAAGTTTAAATAAATGGGTGAAATTAACACGAAATATCAGCATTTCAACACGTAGCCAATATAAAAAAAATACTCAGGAGCTCTTTCACAATCCTTTCTCCCCACCCAGTCTCTGAAATCCAGTGTGTATTTTACACTTCCTGCACGTCTCACTGTGGATGAGCTACGAGTCACCCCCTGCAGCTCGTAGCTACTGTGTCTGACACAGCACCTCGCCCTTCCGGGGCCACCTCCAGCCCTCTGGCACCTTTGTGAGGGGCAGCACTAGCTGTGGCGGTCAGCGCAGCCCTGTTCGGCACTGAGGTGAGCTTTCCAGGGGCAGCACCTATGTTCCTTCTGTAGCAGGGGCGGGTTCAGAGAGTTGCCAATGGCTGGGAGACCTTCCATCCCTTTAACCGGGGCACACCTACACACACAGAGCCCTACCACCTGTGATACCTGTGTGGCCTCCCCTGGTGACTGGGTACCCACCTTAGCCAAGCTAACACTCTTCTCCCTTTGTCCTGCATGTTAACAAAGGCAGATTTGCATCCTGACAAACACATCCAAAGAGCTGACATTTTAAATCTCTTTAGGAACAAACAGGCTAAGTCCCATCCTCTTCAACCAAGGCAGGTGACTCCATTCCTGGAGGTGGCAGACATGGACGGTAGTGGCCACATGTGTTCCCCACCCTGGCCATTTGCTGAGGGCTTGCTGTGTGCCCGGCACTAAACTGATTACTTTCCTACAGCATCTGAACACATGGACACACAGGATAACACACACAGGGGCCCATTAGAGGGTGGAGAGGGAGGAGGGAGAGGATCAGGAAAAATAACTAACGGGTATGAGGTTTAATACATGGGTGATGAAATAATCTGTACAACTGACTCCATGACACATGTTTACTTATGTAATGAACCCGCACATCCTGCACATGTACCCCTGAACTTAAAAGTTAAAAAAAAAATCTGGTATATATACACCGTGGAATACTACTCAGCCATAAAAAGGAATGAAGTCATGGCATTCACAGCAACCTGGATGGAGGTGGAGACCTCAAGGAATGGAGGGGCCTCAGGTGTAGAGAAGCAGACATACCATGTTCTCACTTCTAAGTGGGAGCTACGTTATGAGGACGCAAAGGCATAAGAATGATGCAGCGGACTCTGGGGACTCGGGGGGAAGGATGGGAGTGGGTGAGGAATAAAAGGCTACATATTGGGTACAGTGTACACTGCTCAGGTGACGGGTGCGTCAAAACCTCAGAAATCACCACTAAAGAACTTATCCATATAACCCAAAACCACCTGTTCCCCAAAAACTACTGAAATTTTTAAAATTATCAAAAAAAAAAAAAAAGATGAAGATGCTTGTAGAAAGATGCCATAAAACAGTGTTCAAGAAAAAAGGAGGCCGCAATACAATATCATCTCATTTTTTTTAAGAGAAAAATCCAAAATATTACCAGTCTTTATCTACACAGAGAAGGCAGCGGGGAAGGGTTCGGCAAACCATTGACAGTTTCTCTCTCTGGGGCGAGGTGCGGTGACTCACGCCTGTAATCCCAGCACTTTGGGAGGCTGAGGTGGGTGGATCACCTGAGGTCAGGAATTCAAGACCAGCCTGGCCAACATGGTGAAACTCCATGTCTACTAAAAATTAGCCAGGCGTGGTGGCGTACATCTGTAGTCCCAGCTACTCAGGAGGCCGAGACAGGAGAATCGCTTAAGCCTGGGAGGCAGAGATTGCAATGAGCCAGGATTGGACCTCTGTACTCCAGCCTGGGTGACAGAGAGAGACTCCATCTCAAAAAAAAAAAAAAGTTTCTCTCTCTGGAAGACACCATCATGGGGATGCCCACCCTATACTCTTCTTTAAATGGCACGCAGGTAACTGGAATCCGAAAAGCACCAACCCTTGCTGGTGTAGGGTGGGCACAGCCCCCCCATGGCCACCTGCTCATTCGTGGGCTGTGGGGGGCCTTCTTTAGAGGCCCATTCTCAGTGTATACGGGCACCTGGCCTAGGCTGGTCAGAAAGACCCCAACTGAGGTGGCATTCAGGACAGACATGTTTTTCCTCCAAGGAACCGGAAACAGCCCAGTGCACAACGCTGTATGGTTCTCCCTCCCTCTCCACCTTCTGCCAAGCCACACCGCTGTGTTCCCAAGCACGGAGGCGTCACTTGTGCTCACGGGTCACAGATGTGAGCTGGGCTGGTCTCCTGACGGCTGATGCCAGGCAGCACCTGGCATCAACTATAGGGCCCCGAGGTCTGCTGTCAGTGGGGAGCCCTCACCTGGGAGCAGCAGCGGGACCAGGCTCTGCCACCTTGGCAGGAAAGGCAGGAATGGGGACCTGGGGGCTCCTGGCTGGCCTCTTGGAAAACGTGTTCCTGTGGCTTGTGAGTGGGTCTCCCTCACTCCCTTAGGCCAGGCCTCACCACGGGGAGCCACGAAACCAAACTTCAAGGAAGAAAGAAGGCCCATATGTCACGCATGTCAGAGGCTCCATGGGGACCCCCAAGCCTGGGAGGGTCTGGGAGGTGGCTGGAAGGGGCCAACTTCCTGACCCTGGACCCAGGTGCGCTGAGCCTTCCTTACTCACCTTGCACGCAGCCACGGTCCCCAACCCACAGGAGAGCCCTCAGAGCGATGGTCGGGCCCTCTGCTCTGTCTTTTCTGGTCCTGTCTAAGCAGATCTCTCAGGACAAATGCAACCAGCCCCACCCCAAATCCAAGTACCCCAGGTAACCATGTTTCAACCAAGTCTCCCCAGCATCTACAAAGATGTACTTTCTCTGAACGGCCACAATCGAAACCATCGAGCATAAGGCAAGATAACGCTCTGATGTCCAAATCCTCTCGACGACAAAGCGAGCTGGAGCCCGGACGCCACAGGGCCCTCCACATGCCCCGGAGCTCCCAGCAGCTGGCGGCTGCTCCAGACAGGCAGACTTTAGACCCCACAAATAAAACACAAGCTTCTTCTCAACATGGAGGTTCCGTTCTAGAGCACCCCTGAGCACCCTCGTGTCGTCTCCAGGCTCTCTGTCACCAGTGGAGAAGGTGAACACAGGAGACAGAGGCTGTCCAAGGCGCTGGAGTGCCCACAGCTGTAACTGCCACAGCGCAGGATCTGATCAAACTGCCGAAAGGACAGCAGCACAAATTCTCCCAGCTCCCCGGTGGGCGGCTGCCATGATGAACAGTGCCTTTGCTTATTTCTCTCTGCACCGCACACCATTTCAAAACTCAGACCCTGTATCAAAAGCCACTCTACCTTATCACTGTCTGCTACACAAGACCACCCAGCCCTGTGCTTAGAGGTCCATTACATATGACATAGTGAATGCCCACACACTGCTCTTTGATTTGGAAAGAATATCCCCTTTACTTTGAAAAACAAAACAGAATGAGAACGTGGCCATCCCCTGGAAGGAAGGTGAATGAGTGCATCCAGCTGGCACTGACCTGAACTTCCCGGTCCGCACCTGCAGCGCTCTCATTCCACACCGCTGGGCACCGCCGACGTCGCCCACGATATCGTCCCCAATCATGACGGCCTGTCACGGCAGTGAAATATGCTCAGAAGTGATGTCAGGAGAGTTTTATTCCTGGGCTCCTTCATCTTCTATTTGACATAATAAATGGCTTGATTTGATGTTTAAAACCACCATCATACAAATTAAACAAGATAATATTGTCATGGTATTGATTAAAAGTCAACCCACCTGGAATATATCTCACACTGCCCCCATAGGCCATGGCTCTGAACGGTATATATTTGTGCAATTTGAAATCAATCAGCAGACATCAAAGTGATTTGGCACCCCAAGGACGCGTGGGGATGCTGAACGCTGCCTGGCCTCCGCTGAAACACAGGCTGAATTTTACCTCACCCTAAAGACTCTGTAGCCTGGTTATTTGCCTTGGATTCTATGAAAGTGAAGAAAATCTCTGCCAAATCTTTGTAAGTTTGGCTTTATATAGGTTTTGCTTTCAATGGTGAAGGTATTTCCTTAAAAAAAAAATATCATACAGCTGAGCTCAGTGGCCCACGCCTGTAATCCCAGCACTTTGGGAGGCCGAGGCGGGCAGATCACGAGGTCAGGAGTTCAAGACCAGCCTGGTCAACATGGTGAACCCATGTCTCTACTAAAAATACAAAAATTAACCAGGCGTGGTGGTGTGCACCTGTAATCCAAGCTACTCAGGAGGCTGAGGCAGGAGAATTGCTTGAACCTGGGAAGCAGAGATGGCAGTGAGCCGAGATGGCATCACTGCACTTCAGCCTGGAGGACCGAGCAAGACTCTGTCTTAAAAATAATAATAATAATATACAAACCAAAATACACACACACACACAGATGAAATGCTCACATCCTATCATTTTAAAAAGTAGCCTCTAAGATACACTCTCCCACCTGAAACACCCAGAAAACCAAACTATGAAACAACAGCTTTCAGGACACTGGATATCAAGCAGTGAAGGACAATGACTTCCAAGAAGCAGGAAACAAGCGAGGTGGCTCCTGCGACTGCCCCCAGCATACTGCCTTCGATGCTTCCAGACTGTGGGCACAGGGGGATGGATTGAAGTGTGTCCCCTACAAATTCATATGAAAAAGAAGCACTAGCCGCAATGTGACTGTATTTGCAGGCAGGGCCTGTAAGGCGGTAATTAATTAAGGTTGAATGAGCTCAGAGGGGGCCCTGATCTGACGGGACTGGTGTTCTCATCAGAGGAAAAGGCACCGGAGTGCCCTCTCCATGCAAGCACAGAGGAGAGGCCATGGGAGGACACAGCAAGAAGGCGGCCGTCTGCAAGCTGGGGAGAGAGCCCTCATGAGAAACTGGACTTGCTGGCACCCTGATCTCAGGCTTCAAGCCTCCTGAATAGTGAGAAAAAAATGTCTCTGCTGTTGTATGACAGTCTGAGCTGACTAACACAGAGGGAAACGCAGGTGGAGCCCTGTAGGATCCCTGAACTGGGAAGACAGAGCTAGGACCCTGGGGAGACCCAGGAGCAGAGTCCACAGGACAGAGAATCAGAGAGGAGAAGGCTGCGTGGAGAAAGAGCTGTGGAGATTGTGGAGGGTCCCCTCGATACTCAGCAGACCACTGCCCACACACATAAGGGTGGAAACTCCCTGAGCCTGGGAAAGAACCACATCAAATAACTAGAGAAAACGGCACCTGTGTCTCACACAGGACTGCACATGTCCCCACCAGCCAAGCTGGGAGAGCTCACATGATACACAGGGCATTGGGTAGGACCTCAGAAGCCGCTGGCTTCGCTGTTGAGGAATGATTCATCCAGGGCAACCCCTGCTCCAGCGCTGCCCCCAAACCTTAAAAGCAAGATTTGGAAGGATCAAACTGTTTCCAAGTAATTTAATTGCATCCTAGAACAAAGTTTGAAATTATTTATGGGCACACAAAAATATCCAGAACCAAAAAGAAGCTAAAATTGATCATATCTGGCACCCAATAAAAAAATGATCAGACATGCAAAGAAGGAAACTATGCAGAAGGAGGAGAAAGATCAGGCCATCCAAACTGAGCCAGAGCTGAAACAGGTATGAGAATGTGCAGATGAGAGCATTACATTAGCCCTTGTCATTGTATTCCGTATGTTCCAAAAGTAGAGAAGTGGAAGATAAAAGAAAAAATCCAAATCAAGCTTCTAGAGATGAAAACTAAAATGTCAGGGATCAAAATTCGCTGGGTGAGATCAGTGCCAGCAAAGATACTGCAGAGGAAAAGATTAATGAACTTGGAGACATGGCAATAGAAACTACCCAAAATGAAACAGAGGCAGAAAAGTTATTTTTAAATGTGAACAGGCATCAGTGAGCTATGGCACAACTTTAAGTGGCCTGATTTACATGCAATGAGAGTTTCTGAAAGTGAGATGAGCTGAGGCACAGTGGGTCACACCTATAATCCCAGCACTGTGGGAGAATCGCTTGAGCCCAGGAGTCCAAGGCCAGCCCAGGCAACATGGCAAGACCCTGTCTCTATAATAAATTTTAAAAAATTAGCCAGATATGGTGGCTAAAGCCTGTAGTCCCAGCTACTTAAGAGACTAAGGAAGTGGAGGATCACTTGAGCCCAGGAGGTTGAGACTGCAGGGAGCTGTGTTCGTGCCACTGCACTCCAGCCTGAGAGACAGAGCAAGACCCTGTCTCAAGATTAGAAAAACAAAAAAAAGTGAGATGAGAGAAGACACAAATATATTTGAAGAAATAGTGAGTGAAAATTTTCCAAACTTGATAAAAATAATAATTCCACAGACCCAATACCCCAGTGAACACCAAACACAAGAAACACGAAGAAAACTGTATTAAGGCACATCATATTCAAATTGCTCAAAACCAGCGACAAGGAGAAAATCTCAAAAAACAGTCAGACAAAAAAGACACATGTTATATACAGAGAAACAAAGATAAGACGTTAGATTTCTTGTTAGAAACAATGCAAGTGAGAAGACTGTGGAGTGCTGTCTTTTAAGTAGTAAAAGAAAAAAATGCCCATCTAGAATTCTATACCCAGCAAAAATATCTTTCCAAAACAAAGATGAACTAAAGATATTTCAGACATCGAAGCGGAAAGAATTCATCACCAAGAAATCTACCCTACAAGAAATGTAGAAGGAAGTCCTTCAGGCAAAGGGAAAATGACAACAGCTGGAAATACACATCTATACCAGAAAGGTGGCTTGTGGGCATGTGCTGACCTTCTGCCTGCTCACCTCCCTCCTCTGCTGGCTAATTCCTCCCAGGCGTTCAGGACTTAGTTCTGGTGACCACTACCTTTCCTCCATCCCAGGCTGAGTTGTGTGGCCCTCCCAAAGCACTCTGTGATCACTCCCTACTGCCACCCATGTCATACTGCAGCGTAACGGACTCTGCTCATCCCATCCTTCCAGAAGTAGAAGCTCCTACAGGGCAAGGAATCTGGGCTGACAATTGGCACTCGGTTGACACTTAGCAACAGTGTCTTGAGCAGATGTGTGCTCTGCATTATGGCATGGCCGGCTGTGTCTGGACACACTTATGAGGCACAAATAAGACTTCACATTGGTCACCTACGTAGAGTGGAGGGAGTTGTGCAGTCCATGCCAGTGTGGCCGAAACGCCAGTCATTTGTGGGCCTCCTTTTGCCACATTAACGTGTTATTGCTTAAATGGACTCATGCTCTTTTTTTTTTTAACATAAATATATGTAATTTTAAAGAAAAAACAGCTGGGAGTGGTAGCTCACACCTGTAATCCCAGCACTTTGGGAGGCCGCGGTGGGTGGAAAATTAGCTGGGCATGGGTGAATTGCTTGAACTTGAGAGGTTGAGGTTGCAGTGAGCTGAGATTGTGCCACTGCACTCCAGCCTTGGTGACAGAGTAAGACTCGGTCTCAAAAAAAAAAGTAATAATAATTTTAAAGAAAAAAAACCCAACCAACCTTTCTCTCTCCCCTACCCCAAAATCTGATTAAAAGCTTCAAAGTAGGCTGGACATGGTGGTCCATGCCTGTAATCCCAGCACTGTGGGAGGCTGAGGCAGACAGATCACTTGAGCCCAGGAGTTCCAGACCAGCCTGGGCAACATAGTGAAACCCTTTCTCTACTAAAAATACAAACACTAGCTGCATGTGGTAGTGCATGCCTGTAGTCCCAGCTACCCAGGAGGCTGAGGCGTGAGAATTGCTTGCGCCCAGGAGGTGAAGGCTGCAGTGAGCCAAGATTATAGCATTGTACTCCAGCCTGGGGGACAGAGTAAGACCCTGTCTCAAAAATACAAATTAAAATAAAAACAAAAAGCTTCAAAATAGTTTCAGGGGAAGATGCTGCCAGTGGAAGGTTGGCCAGCACCACAGACATCAAATGTCAGATCTGCCCTCAACATCAATCAGGGATTTCCTTGGTTGGGGACCAGACTTGAGCAACTAGACTCCAGTGACAGGGGAGTATCCTGAGATGACCGGCCGGGCACCGTGGCTTATGCCTATAATCCCAGCACTCTGGGAGGCCAAGGCGGGTGAATCACCTGAGGTCAGGAATTCAAGACCAGCCTGACCAACATGGTGAAACCCCGTGTCTACTAAAAATACAAAAAATTAGCTGGCGTGGTGGCCCGTGCCTGTAGTCCCAGGACTCTGGGAGGCCTAGGCAGTGGATCGCCTGAGGTCAGGAGTTCAAGACCTGCCAACATTGTGGAACCCTGTGTCTACTAAAAACACAAAAAAATTAACCAGGCATGGTAGCTGATGCCTATCATCCCAGCTACTCAGGAGGCTGATGCAGGAGAATTGCTTGAACCCGGAGGTGGGGGCTTCAGTGAGCTGAGATTGTGCCATTGCACTCCGGCCTGGGCAACAAGAGCAAAACTCTGTCTCAAAAAAAAAATAAAGAAAGAAAAGAAAAGAAAAGAGAAACTACAGGTCTCCTCACTGGAATTCAGATGCTAAGTGGGGCTAACTGACAAATACACAAACCAAAATCAAGACAAAAATGAAACGATAACTATGAATGAAACCAGCCTGGGGACTTACTGAGTGTGGGGTCATCGATTTGGACTCTGCCTTCCAGGAACGGGTCCAGGTGGAATTTCCTCTCTATCTAGGGGAAGGGGCCTCAGAAAGGGAGGTGGGCCTGACGTGGCCAGCAGATGCACAGACTCACTCCTGTCTCATGCTGAGCTACAGCAGCAGGGCGGAGATCCCAGCTCTGCTGTTTGTTGGCTGTGTAACCTTGGGCCAGCCTCCCCTTCCATCTGTAAAACAGGTATAACTGGTTTAAACCAAATCATCGCAGTGAAGCACCCAGCACAAGGCCAGGACATATAAGTTATCTAAACATGTTAAAAAGGAAACAGAAACATGAGGAAATGTTTTATTGAGAAAATTCCCTCAACGTCGGAGAGGCCCCACGGCCTGCAGCAGGCGCCCTTGCTCTGGTCACTCAATACCTTTGCACTGGGCCTTTGCGGGCAGGGGTGGGGCCAGGGCCAGGCCAGGCAGTGGGTGCACAGTGTGAATCAGACAGATGGGGGCCCAGCCCTTGTGGAGCTCATGACAAGGACTGAAGACAGATGTTAATCAGGTAATTTCACAGTCTCATCATCAGGGCCTGTGATAACGTAGAGGCGGCTATGAGGCCCAACCTCATGCCCCACTGGGCTTGGGGCAGTCAGGAAAGGCTTCCCAGAGGAAGTGAGGTTTTGAGCTTTGATCTGATAGGCAAAAGGGGCCAATCAGGCTGGAGGGCGTGGGTGAGAGGTGGGACACGCCCAGCAGGGAAGACCACATGTGTGCTTACTCTCCATCTCCCAGGGAGTCACCAGGGCAGGCCGTGCTGTGAGTTCCACAAAGCACAAATAAGCCTGAAGCAACTGTCCTGGGAACCGCCTCCCAAACAGGCCTTCAGATAACCAAGGAGCCACCAGCAGCCGTGAGAAAGGATAAAGACAGAGCCGGGGAGGTCCCGAGGTCAGGGAGATAGTTTCGGGTGAACACGGAGCTTTTCTGCCACTCAGGATGGACTTGTCACGTATCATAGTCAAGCAGAGGCCAGAGGGGCCTCCCTCAGAGAAGCCATGGGGGACAGTGGCACTGGTGGCGAGGGCCGAAATGCTGAGAATCCTGCCAATCACTGGTAGCCGCAAGCCACCGTGAGACGTGAGGTGCTTGAAATAAAGCCACGTCTTCCCGGTGCGGTGTTCTATACTCCATACTCTCCGCGGAGTTTCTCTGATCCTTCCTCCGCCTACTCCTGTGCCTCCCAGAGCGTGTCGTGCACATGGGTGACATACTATTTGACTCCAGGCAGAGTAAGGACATACATTTTAATGGCATCATGTGGTCTTTATTTTTAGATTAATCTATTATGGTAAGTGAGAGATTCTGGTTTTCCATTTATAGGAGTGATCAAAAGTTCCTTTTAAAATACATTTATTTAAGTAATAAAATGAATCCATTTTAAGAAACGTGAAGTAAATAGAGCTAGTGGCAAGTACCCAGATATGGTAAAAATACCCAGATATGGTAAAAATTCCAAGTGTTTTTTCTAGAATGACTGATGCTGGGGAAAATGCTGCCAAATCCAAATGAGGTTTTCTTCTGTCCATCAAACCAGCACCTGGCCAGGGAAGAACAGCCAGTGGCACCACGTGCTCCCTGGAGTGGGACCAGCATCAGCATCGATTGCAGGCATACAGGGTGCTTTAAGGGTTGGGCAAAGCCAGGGCTGCCCAGGCAGTCCCCATGGCTCCTGGCATCCGGCAGCAGTGCTGGCCATAGCCCCCGTATTCAAGTCTCCTCTGCCTTTCTCAAGGAGTTGTCTGTCTTGAAACTGTGAGGTCAGGCTGAGCATGGTGGCTCATGCCTGTAATCCCAGCACTTTGGGAGGCCGAGGTGGGTGGATCACAAGGTCAAGAGTTCAAGACCAGCCTGATCAGCATAGTGAAACCCCATCTCTACTAAAGATACAAAAAATTAGCCAGGCGTGGTGGCACATGCCTGTAATCCTGGCTACTTGCGAGGCTAAGGCAGGAAAATTGCTTGAACCCAGGAGGTGGAGGTTGCAGTGAGCCAAGATCGCACCATTGCACTCCAGCCTGGGTGACAGAGTGAGACTCTGTCTCAGAGAAAAAACAAAATAAACTGTGAGGTCACTGGTGAACATTTACAGCGCTCTAACTCAGGACCATGTCCACTACAGGCAGAGGCTCCAGGGCCATCCTGCTAGAAGGTTCCTTGGAAATGGAACGGGTTTTCCAAATATTACATGTCATCCTACACCTCCGTGCTTCTGGGGAAAACTGTGTGCATGCTCCTCCCCCAGATACAATCAGACAGCACAAATGTTTCCCTCCCAGAATAGAGACTCTCGGTTCCTCCTGGGCCAGGACATTTGTGGATGTGGCCCGCGGAGAAGGGACAGGAGGAATGTGGTTCCTTGTAGGAAGAGCTCTAATGCAGGAACAGCATGGAGGTTCTGCAGGATAATGCGAGGCTGCATCCAGGCAGAGCTCCGGGAAGCTGTCGGGGAGGCAGGCGCAGGCTGGGGGCCGGGATGCTGGGGCCGGTGGGGTGGGCAGCTGCCCGGAGCAGCGATGCCTGTCCAGGCCAGCTTGTGGGCTCTGCATAGCAAAGTGTGCGCAGGACCCCAGGGGATTCCCAGATTTACTACCGGTGAAGGGCAATAATCACGCAAGGAGGAGCAATTATTGCCAAATCATTTAGGATTTAAAAAATCACTGGCAAGAAGATAGAGGTCAGGAGGTGCGCTGTCGGGGGAAATAAAAATACTCCACCTGCCAGGCCTGGCTTCACTTCCTTTCAGACACAACACAGTGAGGGGCGAGATGGAGAAAAAATGAAAGGTCGGATTCCCCAGAACCCAGAATCCAGAGAGTCAGAAGGAGGCGCCACAGTCTCAGGGGCAGGTTTCCCAGGTTGGGTTCCACATCAGTCATTCCTCCCTCGCCTATGCCCCAGTCTCCTCTTCAATGTCCTAGGTGCCCAAGGGAAACCTCATCTAACAGGCAGCGATGCTTTGGACTGCAAACTTCCAGTGCCGACGAGCTTCCACAGTTCACAAATACTTTCCTATCCTGGGGCTCTGCCAGGAGGATTAGGGCAGGAAGAGCAGGTCTGGGTGGTGAAGGTGGAGCGAGCTCAGTGTCTCTATCTGCAGCCCCAGGGAGCACATATTCCCCTGGAAGATGCCTTGAGATGACGGCTCACTCTAGGACAAGCCCTGGACCCAGGCCCCAAAGGAACCCAGGCTCCCAAAGAGACCTGGAGACAGTGCGATGCTGAGTCATTTCCACTGTGACCTGACACCTTCACAGGGAACAAGACTAACAGCAAAACTCAAAGACCACTTTTTTAAAAAGCCAGAAATCATGGTGTTGGTAAGTAGGACATGGGCAAACAAGCATCCCTGTACACAGCAGGTGAGGAAGGTGAACGGACACACCTTTCTGAAATGGAAATAAGCAACATGCATCACAGCAACCCAACCACATCACCAGGATTTGCAGCAAATAATTAGAAATGCACAAGAGGACGTACACACAAGATGTGTTCATCAGGGTTATGCACAAGAGCGAAATTGGAAGCAGCCTCATCTCCATCAATAGGGAACGGTCAAGAACGTTACGGGAGTGTGAAGAGTGGAATACTATGCAGCCGTGAAAACTGCTTTGTTAAAGTGCTTTAATAAGCACAAAGAAAGTTGTCCCCTAAAAAAGAATAAGATCATGTCATTTGTGGCAACAGGGATGGAGCTGGAGGCCATTATCCTAAACAAACTAATGCAGGAACAGGAAACCAAAGACTACATGTTCTCATTTATAAGTGGGAGCTAAACACTGAGTATGCATGGACACAAAGAGGGCAGCCACAGACACCAGGGCCTGCTTGAGGATGGAGGGTGGGAGGAGGGAGCGGACTGATAACTGCCCTGTCAGGTAGTATGCTTATTACCTGGGTGATGAAATAATCCACACCCTAAACCCCCAACACACACAATGTACCTATATCACAAACCTGCACACGTAGCCCTGAACCTAAAATATAAGTTAAAAAAACAATTGTTCTCAATAGGATATTAAGGGGGAAAACTCAGATTTCATACAAGATTATCCCAATTTTGTGTTAAAAAATATATATATATAGACACGAAAAATTGGCAAGATCAAGCATGATTTGTGTTATTCTAGGCCGGTGGAATGATGAGTGGTTTCTTTTTTTCTTAGACTTTTCTGAATTTTTCCTAGCTCCTTTAATGAGCATGAGTTGCTTCATAATCATATTTTTTAAATACTTGTGTTTTGAGAAGAAAGTAAAATCCACTTTAAAAAAAAAAAAAAAAAGGCTCCAGCGAAGGAAAAGCCTGAAGGAAAACTAACCCATGAGATACCACAGCACCTTATGACTAGGACACATCACAAAGATGGTGCCGGGGCCAGAAGTTCCTGCAACTCCCATCAGTTTCAGACTCACAGCTGCGGGGCTAGGTGACAGGCCAAGCATGGGTGGGTGGACAGAGTTTCCAATTCAAACCAGGGCTGCAGGAGGGCTGACCCCCTCTCAGGCCCACTCTTTCAGTGTGGGAAGTGGGCACTGCCTAGCAGGCCAGCTTGCTCCTAGTCAGGAGCTAAGCAGGGTCATCCCCACACTGACATCCAAAGAAAATGCCCACGGCCAGGAGACGGGGCTCAGCCAACAGAGTTCCCGGGGAGGCCTCAATGAGGGGGGGAGGCCTCAATGAGGGAGGGAGGCCACAGCGGAAAGAGCTGGCCTGGAGTGGCCCCCATGTGGACGGACATGCACTCCCCACCCACCAGCCTCCCTGCTAGGGGTACAGACTGTCCCCAGACCCTATAGTTAGGACTGATGCCCTGAGAACCAGGAAACAAAACGGTAGGGCAACATCCAGCTTTTATGGCCAGGCTTCTGGAGAAGCCTGTAAACCTCACCCCCATTTTCACAGGACGTCCTGAGGGCGCAAGCCATGAGGATCACGGCAGCCTCTGCCTACCCTCTGCACCTGAAATCCTGCCTCGCTTGATTTTCTACAGTTTGTATTCTGCCAACAATATGTATTGCGATATTTTTCAAAATAGAAAATGATACCACATTCCTAAATATGTCTTTCAAACGTCATTTACAGAACCTCAGATGTTTTGCTGCGCCGCCGGCCCTCCCTGAGAGCTGGGCTATGACAGAAAGCACTGGACGGGACTGGAAGACGAGGGTTTGCAGCCCGGCCTCACTCCTCATTGGCAAGATA
The DNA here is from genome assembly GCA_963573385.1 of Cacajao melanocephalus. Taxonomy (NCBI): domain Eukaryota; kingdom Metazoa; phylum Chordata; class Mammalia; order Primates; family Pitheciidae; genus Cacajao; species Cacajao melanocephalus. Next base: position 15,258 of record CAUYLG010069997.1, read on the forward strand.
ACCTTGGTTCAGACCTGGACTTCTCATGACCATTCTCTCAATGCTGCGGCTCTCCCCAGGGCACATCTGGCAATGTCTAGAGACAATTTTGGTTTCCCAGCTTGGGAAGGGGGTAGTCCCATTCAGTGGGGGGATGCTGGGATGCTGCTTGGCACCCCACAATGCACAGGACATCCCCTCACCACAAAATCACCCAGCCCAGAAACGCCAAGTGTGGAGGTTGAGAAATCCTGGGGTTTTTCGGTTTTTTGAGAGAGGGTCTTACTCTTTTGTCCAGGCTGGAGTACAGTGGTGCCCTCTCAGCTCACTGCAACTCCTACCTCCCAGCAATTCTCATGCCTCACCTTCCCCAGCAGCTGGGACCACAGCAGGTGCCAGCCACCACGCCCAGCTAATTTTGTATTTTTTGTAGAGACAGGGTTTCACCATGTTACCCAGGCTGGTCTCTAACTCCTGGGCTCAAGTGATCCACCTGCCTCAGCCTCCCAAAGTGTTGGGATTACAGGTATGAGACACCGCGCCCAGCCGGAGAAATCCTGTCTTAACCTCATGGTGGGAATGCGAGCACCTATGACCTGGTATTTAAGGT
>CAUYLG010069998.1:0-52228 GCA_963573385.1 Cacajao melanocephalus
AGATGTGTGGTGTTGCTTCTGGGGCCTCTGTTCTGTTCCATTGGTCTATGTCTCTGTTTTCTTACCAGTACCATGCTGTTTTGATTACTGTAGTTTTGTAGTATAGTTTGAAGTCTGGCAGTGAGATGCCTCTTGTCCTGCTGAAAACCAAATGCTGCTCAGGCATCCTGCTAGGTTTTTTAGGGCCAGGGTAGAGGAGAGAAGAAAAGAGAAATTGCAGGTTTACAAGCATCTTCTCTGCTTCTTCAATAGCTAACAAACCTACATTTCCAATCTAATTTATTTTTTGGTTTCTGCTCTGAAACTTGGAACCCAGGTACATTGACAGATGCAGGAAAAGGGTGAATGTTTCTTGCACATCCAATGTGAGATGTTGAGAATGGTGGGCTTAGGAGAAAGGACAGAGGACACTGCCATCTTTGCATTCATGGGCTTCTAATGTATACTTTATGTGTATTCAGTATTAATAAAGTGAAAAAATGATATCCATTTTAATTTTTGGTAACTATGCAAAATCCACAGATTTTTTGTTAAAATATTAGAAAATAAACATAAAATATGAAAATATTTTTTACAAGCTCATTTCCCATTACCTTTTGCATTTTGGTAATATAGTTTGCAGAATGTAAGCATTTTGATAATGCTTAAAGTGCCTTTTAAAAGATGTGTAAAATATAAATGAATACAAATAATAGTGTTGAAATCTTAAGTTTACATTCCCACATTCTGAACACATTTAGGTAATGAGCCCCTAGATCAAACAGAGTATCACCAGGATTCCATTTACCTTCAATGTTTTTACTGAATTGGGTGGGTTTACAGTTCCTCTGTTACTATTCATTTCCTATTTGTACAAACTGCTTTATGTTTATTTTCCCCTCATTTCTTGAGTTCCTGTGAATTAATTTCATATTTTTAAATATTCCATTGTTTAAATTAGCTTGTCATTTATCTTTTTTTTGGGTATTTTTTCATAATTATTCTAGCTAGTACCATATACATCTTTGATGTCTTCCTTTCTAATACAAATTGTATTTTTACCACTTCTGTGATGTTACGAGACCTTTAGAGCCTTTCAGCTGTATTTACCACTGGCTTTTGCTTTACTGTCACTATCCATTTAAGTCCACATATAGTTGAAACTGTACAAGCCATTACTATTATTGCTGTAATCTACAGTTGATACTCATTTTTATTTACTGACATATGTTCACTTTATGATTATTTTCGTTATTCATTCAATTCTGTTTCCATCTTTAATATTTCGTTTCAGACTGGTTAATTTCCTTTCGTATTTATCGTAGTTAAGATTTGCTGGCCATTAATTTGCTCACATTTTGTTTAGCCAAGCCTTATTTTTAAAAACATCTCTATTTTTACAAGATTTGTGTTTTTGTGTAAATCTTTTGGCCCTTTAAAAATAACGTTTCAGTATCTTTTGTTTCCAGCACTTGCTCTTGAGAAGTAAGCTCCTGTTACTCTTTCTTTGAGGGTAACATTTTTAACCCCTAGTTGTTTTAAAGTATTTTAAAAATCAGTTTTACTATAATCTGCCTACCAGTAGATTTTTGGGTAATTATCCTGCTTTAGGTTTGCTGATTTTTTTAAATCTCTGTGGTGCTGTTGTTGATCCGTTTTCAATGTTCGTCTCTTTGAATACCGCTTCTGGCACACGCCATCACTCCCATCATTTTAGTAATCCAGTTATGCTCGTTTTGCTCATTTTTAGACCTACCAAGTGTGTCCTGCATGTCTCTTGATCTCTGGATGTATTCTTAGTTCTTTTTCCTCCATGTACGTTCTTCTGACTTCTTTTACAGTTCACCACTTCTGTGTTTGTCTAAATCCAATATGCTCTTAATAATTGATTAATACTCACATGTTGCATTTTAACTTTGTTACAGCTTCCAATAATACATGTCAAAATTTTCATCTTTTCATCTATATTTTCATTCTTTCTTCTATTCATAACACTACTAAATCAGTTTTAAGTTTTTGCTGCTAATTATAATACCTGAATCATTGGTCGCTTTTTCTCTTAATTAGCAAGTATAGTTTGTTAGGATATATATAGCAAGTATATACCACATACCACACACACACACACACACACCCTCCCTAATTAAGTACATATAGACTTTAGTGTATATATATATGCTAATTAAACATATATACTTAAGTACATATGTAATCATTATATATCCACATACACAATTAAGTTTTGTTAAGGTTACTATAATCTTTAGAATATGGTCTAGAATATTATATCTATGGCTTCTTTGCCAGCCTAGTGATTTTTTTGTTTTACTCTGCACCATACATTGTCTATAAAAGCACTTTAAAGACTCAGGTAATAGATTATTCCTGCAGTTTCACTTTCTTCTGTTAGGTAGAAGGGTGATGGGCTTATCTCACTTTGGTAATGACATGAGCTGAATTTGGGCTAGATTGGTAGTTTTACTAAGGCTCAGATGGCAGAGGATGGGAGTAGGGAAAGGTGCATGGGGAGGTCACAGAGATCTGTGTGGAGATGTCCTCTGAGCTCTTTTCCAATGGCTAGAATGCTTTTGATTAGGAAGAGACTATGGGGAGTCTGCCATGGAGCAGCTGCTGTGGGTTTGGGAAGAGAAGAAAGGTGCTAGAGGTTAACAATGGCATCAGAATGTTAGCCTAGTCAGATGAGAGGAACTTGTATGCCCTGGGCATCTGATTGAAACACCAAGGAGGCCACAGCTCTGGAGGAGGGACCATATTCTAGAGTCAAGACTCCTTTACAGTAAACTTAACAAAGCCTAAAATTAATTAAGCACTGTAAAAATAATTTAGGATTTGGAGGTTGAATCTTGCCAGCTAGAAGGGCTTGGATTTTCACAGATATATACCACAGGTCTTCTAACAAAATCTAAAAATAAGACTACATTTAAGGCAGTCCGCTTGTTACTGAGTTAGGTTATAGAAAAAAAATCCACAGTCTTCAGATGATTATAACAGATTTCAGAATTTCTGGAATATGTGATCAGAACATCCAATATACAATAAAAATATTATTAACAAAGCCAAAAAAAAATTTGGATGGCCCAGGTATTGGGATTAGAAAACAAAAAATTCAAAGCAGTCATAAATATGTTAGAGAACTTTAAAAAATAATTTTTAATGAGTGAACAGATAGGAACTGTGAACAAAGGAATGGAATTTATAAGCAAGAATGGAAAAGAAATCCAGGACTAAAAGCTTGAATAATTTAAATGAAAAATTCATTGGATGGGTTAAATGACAAACTTGAAATAAAATGAAAAAATTATGAAATAAAAGGGAATTCAATAAAGTCACTCAATCTGTAATAAGAATGTGGTCGTAAAATTATTTGAAGAAATAATAACCAAATATTTCCTAAATTTAAAGAAAAACATTATGTACAGATCTAAGAAGTTTAGCAATAACTTAATAGGATAAATACAAAGAAAACCTCGTGCCTATGCAGATTACGTGAAAAACCGAAGATGAAGATCAAATCTTGGAAACAGTGTAAACAAATAAACCTACAGAGGGCTGGCAATATACATGACAGTGACTTCTCATCAGAAACAACAAAAGCCGTAAGATAATAGAGCAACCCTTAAAAGGGCTGAAAGAAAAAAACGAAAATGATGCTAACCCAGAATTTTATATCCAATAAACATATCGCTCAAATAAGGCTGAAAAAATAGAGACAAATCTGACAAGCAAGAGTTGTAAGATTTTGTTTCCAGCAGATCTGCAGTGAAAGAAATACTAAAGAATGTGTTTGGGGCTGAAGGGAAATTATGGCAAATAAAAACTGGTATTTACAGGAAGAAATGAGGTATAATAAATACATTAAATATATGAGTCAATATGAAAACCATCTGTTTTCTTCTATTAATTTTCTTAATATTCAGATGATGTGTTCAAGGTAAAAATAATATGGCTGCAAGGCAGAGGACTTAACATGTGGAAGTAAAAGATATAACAATAACAGCACAAAGGATGGAGCCGGGTTAATAAAGTTGAACCTTTTCAAAGGTCTTTCATATGTGAAATATGAAGTAGGAAGGGTGGAGGTCCAGGTGTGAAGTAATACAAAATTAATGCTAATTAGACTGGGATAAGGATGAATATTGTAATCCCTGGAGTAACTACTAACATAATAACAAAGAGGTCTAGACTAAAAGCTAATAGAGAAGACAAAACAGAATGCTGAAAAACATTCAATGGACCTAAAATAAAACAGAAAAGGAGCAACAGAACAGCAGAAGCCAAAGGGAAAAATATAAACAAATGATAAGACGACAGGTTCACACCTGCCCATACAATTAGATTCAGAGGACATGTACTAAAGGTTCCAATCAGAAAGCAGAGATGACAGCCTGGATCAAAAGGTAATGCCCACCCACACAGCATCTAGACAACGTGAATTTTAAATACAAACACGCAGAATGCAAAAGAAAGGAAAAACACAAACTCAGCCTCTCTCTGGTTTGCCCTTGTTCCTCAGCCCTGAAAGACTATGCGACACTCCCTGTTGCCCTCCAGGGTCCCGAAGCCTAGGACTCCAGCCTCATTGTCCAAGAAGTCTCAAGACCTAGTGAATGTGTCTTGATGGGAAGACTTGCAGTGTTTTTGAGGCAGATGCCTGCCCTCTGGCCCGCCTTTGTTTCCTGAAAACAAGACTTTTTAGGTGATGTCACCTGACTTTTAGAAGCATCAGGCCTAGCTCTGAGCTGCACCCACAGTCCCCATCCCTGAATCAGCAAAGGTCCTGTGGCAGAAAGCAGTTGTGTGCCGGGGTAGCTCCAGCTCACAGCTGCCTGCTCCTGCCTGTTCCGTGGCTGCAAGCTTCACTAGTCAGTCTTCCCTCCAGTCGGGCTGGGCCAGGCACTGCCAGTGATCTAAACCCAGAATCAGCAAATGTGCCCACTGGGAAAGAATGGCTTGCAAGCCTCAGCTCACCTGAGCAGGGCTCTTTTGTGTCTGGAATTTTAGTGCCTTTAAAAGTATGATTTTTTAAATTTATTCTGCTTATTTTAATTATTGCAGAAGTATTTTCCTGTCATGACCTACTACATTCTACTCAGAAGCAGAGGTTGCTAACGTGTTTCTTTTAATTCCAAAAGTGAATTCTGCTGTGCCCCTGCAAAGTGGAGTGTGTTCCCTTTACCTGATGGTGCAGATGAAGGGACAATTGGCCGAGCCGGCCAGGGTATAGGGTCCTTTCGTTAAATGACCCTTGATGTGCACCACAGAATTCAGGGTTAAGGAAATTGGATAGGGATGGGTGCAGAATGAACATATGTCAAATCAGGTGTGTAGAATCCTTCCAGAACCTTCCAGGGCAAGGGATAAGTGGGTAACAGAGATTCCAATTTCTACAGTTCATGCTTTATCCAAGTGCCATGCTGTCTGTTGGGTCAGTTCCAAAAGACACACCCTTCTGGAGAGAAACGTTTCTTTCTGGTTGCTGGAACACCCACAGTCCTCACGGCATTTTGAATTGGAGGACTCGGGTTCCATTTACAGCTCTGCCATTTATTTGCCACCATGTAATTTGAGAAAAGATACGTAAGGCTTTGCATCCTCCGTTTTTCTAACTGTTAAATGGAGAAAAGAGAATTGTCTCTCTCGGGGTTGTAGTGAGAACTGAACAAGTCAGAGTTTAAAGGGCGCTGTGAGCTCTGCAGCCTTAGACTAATGAAGATCTGCTCAGCTTTAAAGCACAGACACTTCCGTTCCTTAGGCTGACAACCACAGAAGACTCGCTCCAGGAGAAGGACTGCTTCACTCATTTTTGTTCTAAATCGGTATTCAATTTCAGCATTCATTTATTTGATTTGAGAGTTTTTCTCTTGGATCAAAACAGCATCCAGAGTTCTGGCCCTAAGATGTAATGATCTTCAAGAAAGAAGACAGGGCTTGCGCTCCCTCAGACTGATCTGAGGCGATTGTTTGGGGAAGTCGGACCACTGGGAAAAATCTGAGAAGTCATGACCATTCTAGGAGTGATCTGACCACCCTGGGCATCCAGCATGATCGGTCAGGGTCCTGCCTGTATCCTCTCGCCCCTCCACGCAGAGGCACAGTGGGAGACACCCCCGCCCATCCCGGAAGAGCCTGAGACTCCAGCCTGAATTGAAGTTGCTGAAATGAGCCCTTTCCCCAGTCATTCAGCAGCCTAGCTATTTTGCCACTGAAATAAAGTGTCCAATTTATCCTGCCATTTTGAGGAAGCTGTTTTCAGCTGAGACTCCAGCTGGATTTATTTTTAAAAAAGATTATTCTGCAGACCATGGCCAAAATGTGCTGAGACGCACCCTGGGCAGTTTTCCCTCTGGCCGGCGCTTATACATCCTCCCCAGCATGGGGAGATGAGGCTGCCTCAGGCAGCCCAGGGCGGGCAGCTGCCAGGGAGGCTGAGTGAGTCTGGGGTGTGCCAGGCAGCTCTATGCCCAGCTCAGCTGGGAACCTAATCCAAAACTGCTGACAGGGCTGGAGCCAAAGGGTCCTGCTTCAATCATTTTGATTGAGGGAGGAAAGAGACTTGGCGGTTGTGCTGGCAAAAACGCTTCTTGCCCTCAGTGCCCTGCCTCAATTCCCGTGTATGCCTGGTGGGCTGTCGACATGCCCCACTGTGGCCGTGCTGTTTGGCAGACTGCCCTGAACCTCCCCAGTGTCCACCTCCTTGTAGTCGACGCTGCCCTGGCCTTCCTTGGCCTCCTGATGGCCCCTGAGCTTCCTGGAATCCAAGGGGTAACATGGGGGCTCAGTACCCTTTCTGCTACAGGTCTGAGGCTTCTGCTGTGAGTGCTGGTGTACATCACAGCGGTTGTTAAATATCTTGAATATGACCCTGCCAGGAGCTGCCCTTGTTCTAAGACTGGCTATGGGAGCAGAGGAGGCAGGAAGGGGCTGGAGCTGCTTGTGGTGGAGAACGGAGCCCCTGATCCCCTCTTGAGGCCAGCATCAGCAGACTCTCCTGGAAAGGGTCAGAGAGCAAATATTTCAGACTTTGTGGGCCATATGGTCTCTCTTGCAACTACTAAATGCAGTTATTGAAGCAAACCACCCATAGACAGTCGCTAAAAGCGTGGGCTTGGCTCTGTTCCTTGTGGCCTTGTGTTCCCATAGCATTTTCTTTACGGATGCGAGGGCTAGGCTGGATTTGGTTCCAGGTTCCTGCCCTTGCCAGTGCCTTTGTGGTGTGTGCTCCCGGAGGGCCATGGAGGTGACCTTCTTGGTTTGTCAAGTACACAGGCTGTGAGGAGCATGCCGGATGGCTGGTGCTGCTCCCTGGGAGTGGGAGGGACCTGTTTTTCTGCATCCTAGCTTGTGACTTGTCACATGCCCACAGTGGGACACTCTGCCTACCTCTTGCCATGGCCACCTCCTTAGGGTGTACGGTCCAGAAATATGAGAGGCCCGTGGTGGGAAGGGTCCTCACTGCCTCTTTCTCCTGCTCTCTCTGATTCCCACTCATGAGACCCTCTCTGTATTCTCACCCATTTGACTGGCTTCTTCAAATGTTGTTTCTTCTAAATTGTTTAGAGGAAATTTAATTTCATACAACACACATGTATCCAATATCTATCTTGCGTTATGCAGTTATCAGGGGCACAGCCATGAAACAAAACTAGTAACAGCATCGAGACCAGGGCAGTGCTGAAGTCGCTGCTGAAGGCGCAGCACTGGCCGGGGAGCTGGGGCCGGGCAGGCGGGCCTGTATGCCGGGGGGCGGGTCCCAGCCCTTCCTGCTGATCTTCCAGCAAACTGGGCTTCTGCTCCATTCAGAGCAGAGTCAACCATCAGCAGGTGGCTCGGTGGGCAGTCCCAGCCCCCACGGGGGCACCCCCGCCCTGTCCCTGTCCGCACAGAGCTGTGTCTGTGGAGCTTTTCCATTTCCAATGGCTTCCACACACCACGGTGCTCTTGCGCCTGTTACTGGCCCAGCCCCGTCACCTACCAGTGATGCGGCCTAGGACACGTGGACCCAGCCCTCTAAGTCTTGGTTACCTCACCTGCGGGTGGGGTAATCATTCCTGCTCCGTAGTGTTGCTCGAGGATGAAATGAAGTGATGCGGGTGGCACTCTTACATGGTATGGAGCTTTCCTGCCACATGGCAGTCACTCAATCCGGGGACATGGCCATTGCTGTAGACTGAACGTAGGCGTCCCCCCAGATTCCTATGTTGCAACTAATGCTTAAAGTGGTGGTGTTAGAAGGTGGGGCCTTTGGGAATGATGGAGGCCTGAGGCAGAGCCCTCATGAGTGGGATGGATGTCCTTGTGAAGGGGCCTGAGAGAGTCCTGGTGCCTCTTCCGCCGTGTGAGGACGCCGCGAGAAGACAGCTGCTGGTGGACGGAGAGGTGGGCCCGCGCCGGACACGGAATATACCAGTGCCTTGATCCCGGACTCCTCAGCCTCCAGAACTGTAAGAAATAAATGTCTGTTGTTCTGCCCATTTTATTGCATTTTGTTTTAGCAGCCAGAGTGAGCTACGACAGGGCCTGACAGCCGTCCTGTGAGGTCTGCAAAGCACATGTTATCTTCTCCTTTTTACAGAAGAGTTAATGGAGATTTAAGAATAAAGCAACTTGTTCAAATTAGTAAGTAGCTACACAGATCTGTTCCCTGAATAGAGATAAATCATTGTGTTATATCCATACAACAGCATACTTTGCAGCTATTAAAAAGAACTGGGTAAACACTCTGCCCGTAGTGACGTAGAGCGATGCCTGAGTGTGTGAAGCCCATACAGCATCTAGGGTAATCATGCCCACCCTCCACCTGAATACCCAGCTATATCCAGTCAGGCTGTGGGGGTCTCAGGGCAGGCCGTCCCATGGGCTTGGTTTAGAGGCTGCTTTTGTTCCTGGCACAAGACACAGAAGGGGAGCAGCAGGAGGGGCGGCCAGCTCTGCTGGGAAGGAGGGGAACCGTCTTGAGGACAACAAATTAAACCTAATTCAATCTATGGAAATATTTGATTACACCAATGTCATTTATTATGCAAAGTTGCCCTTTCTGACAAATGGAAGCTGCTCTGATAAGTGGGATTGTAACAGAAGTGTTTTCATCAGGCAAACAAGCCCAGCTGGGATCCTGCCCATGGCTGTCCTCTCGGCATGATATGCCTTCGGGCAGACCGGGGGAGAGTGCTCAGGGGAAGGCAGGCTCGGTGTCCTGCATCCGTCGGCAAGCCATCAGACCTTGAGAAGGTCCTCCCTCAGCTCTGGGGCAGCCCGTTCAGCCTTCCTAATAATAAGAGCCCTGGCATTTGCCCAGTATTTCAATGTCCACGAAATGCCTTCACACCCATCATCCTTCGGATCATCATGATAACACAAACTTTGAAAAGCCCCTTACCATTACAAATGTTTTCATCGAACCAGTGCTTGTATATTCTTAAAGCCTTTGGTGATGGGTTCTCACAGTGTATCTGTGAAGTTACTGAGGCCGATACGCTGATCCTTGCTTGATGATGAGAATAGGATAGGAGGGGCAGGAGGGCAGAGAGTCCTGCTACGTCACCCAGCAGAGCCGCCCCACCGTGGGGCTGAGATCGGAGCTCAGGGCTTCTGCCCCTGTTCAGTGCCCTCCTTCTGCTGTGCTCAGGATCTAAGTCACTGCCCTGTAGGCAGCATGGACTTCTGCCCAGGTCCGCTGCTTAGCAGTGTCTAAGGGGAGGGAGGAGCAGGTGCTGTTTATTTCCAGAAGCAACACACTGCCATTGGAAGAACAGGGGTCTCATAGGACGCTTGGAGCCTGGATTCAGGCCTACCATGCATTAGTTGTGAGAACTGTGGTGTTAAAAGTACCCATGACTTTTGAACACCCATGTGAGTTGGGTATGGTCCATGTTTCTTAACCCTGTGAATCATTGCTATGAATCCTGCTCTCCCTGTGAGGAAACTGGGTGTTTGAATGGGAGATGGTTTGCTCAAAGCCCCAGGCAGGCTGGAAAGCGTGAAGGCTGGAATTTGTCCTGGGGCATAATATGACTTAGGGCAGACTGGGGATCCTGTGCCAGGCACCCTTCTCACTTGCACCAGGCCGGCTGGAGCTCAGAGGTCGGGAGCTCGGGGCAGGGGAATGGGGGCGTTCCAACACCCTGGGCCTCCTGTTCCCTGGAGGAAGCTGAGGGACGTGGCCACAAGGGCTGGCAACTTCTACTTCAAGGGGAAGAATGCCTTGAGGAGAGCAGGAGCCTGCACTGGGTTTGTGGGAAGCTCTGGTGATGTGCGGGCCCCATGTGATTTATTTCTTTGAAATTGTTTAGAGAAATTTAATGTCATACAACACACATGTGTCAAATGTCTAGCTTGTGTTCTGTAGTGAGCTGTGCATCAGGGGCACAGTTATGAAACAAAACTAGTAACAGCAGCAAGGTCAGGACAGTGGTGAAGTCGTTGCTAAAGGCGTAGCACCTGCTGGGGAGCTGGGGCCGAGCAGGCGGGCCTCAGTCCCTGAACCTGCTGGGTGGGCCTGGGGGAGCAGTCTTTCTTCTATTGGCTTCAATCAAGTCAGACCCCACTCATTGAGCAGACAGGAGGCCTGCCTGGCCCCATGTTAGGAAGAGCAATGCATTATAAATCATCTCCTGAGACCCTCATCTTACTGACAAAGACACAGAGGCCCAGAGAGGTTAATGAATTTCCCAAGGTCACACAGCAGGTTCATAGCTGACTAACAGAACCAAGTGTAGGCTGAGGTGTCCTGGCGCCTGGTCAAGAGAGGTCTCTATTATCCAAGCTTCCAGATACCTCCCCTCTGGTGGTAAAATTGCCAACAGAAGGGGCAAAGCTATAAAGGTGTTAGGACAACTCCATTTAAATCAGGGTTTTAGACACACAGTCTTTGGAGGATCTCATGGAGAACACTCTCCAAGGCTAACTTCAGTGCAAGGCATGGAGCTCTCTGCACTCCCTATGCATCCCCAAAGGTCCCCTTATTCCAGGATGCACAGACTGCTTCTAAGCCTCAAAAAGCTGCAGCAGGACCAGGCCCTGGTTTCTTCTGGGACAAAGAATAGCCCCTGCTGGGGCTGCGCCATGTATGGAGCAGAGAGTGGAGCTGCATTTGCCATAAATGGGAAGGGGGCTTCTTGACAAGCGTGGGAACCTGCTACAATCCATTGGCTTAATTGTTTTCCTTTATCTCCACGTGTTGATGCTTATTACTTGGCTTGCTATCTGATGCTTATTTAATCTATATCTTGTAATTACTCCCCTTCTGTCTTTCTCTTGGATGGCCATGCTTTTTTCTTATTGCATTGAGGCACTGACCTACATTTTCACAGGCGCAGAAGTCAATTATTTCAAGTGGTTTGTGAGATGACTCCCTGACTGTGGTCTGGGGGCCCCGTCCTCCTGGTTTGGCAACCCTCCGTGTAGGGTGGCAGCCCTCCCTGAGTTTTCCCCACTCATTTTTGGGACTCCAGAAGCCTCAGAGGGGAAAGAAATAGGAAGGGCTTGCCTAACTGGTCACTTGCTTCGTAAGGGGTGAGAGGTCTATGGTGGGGATGGGGGTAAGAGAATAAGCTTGGAAGGCATGGGGTGAGGGGCTGGGGAGGGCACGGTATTGTGATGATTTCAGGAGCTCAATTCACTGCAGTCAGAGTCTGAGCGAGCAGGTACATGGCTGGCCATGTCTGCTGGAGCTCTGCCTTGGAAGAATGGGGACTGCGTTCTCCAAGTGAGAACTGTGTAAGTTCTAGTGCACTTACAGGCAGAGTGGGAAACCTATTTAAAATTGGGGCTTTCTCAGAAAATCCAGGCCATGCTATTGCTATTCTTAGGTAGCCCCTTGGGTTTCTGAAGGGAACACAAAGGGAGAGCGAGCTCTGTGGCTAAGCTGCCGGCCTTGCCGTTCCCATGCGGTACAGTCAGGCATCACTCAACCTTTCTGAACCAACATTGTGATTTATCATGAGGATGTTGATGCCTCGGAGATTACTGTGAAGATCAAATCATTGAACTGCAACTAGCCCTTCACTCTCCTGGGCAACACCTTAGTATCTGAACTTAGGAACTAAAGAGATTAACTAGAAGGATAATTTTTCACATCTTAAAAACAATCTGCTCTCTTAGTACTTGCTATCTGTAACTGAAGAACCAGCAGATCCAGGTAGCGCTGTCCTTGTTACTACAACCCTCACTCTGAAGCCAGGAGTCAAACAAAGCTGGAGCACGCAGGGCCTCGTCTATGAAAGTGCTTTGTGGACTCAAAGTGCTGACAAATATTGGTTTACACATTCAGTCGCAGAACACATGTTTGTCAAGCCCCTGCTGTACCAGAAGCATCCTGGTGGGAGCTGGGAACACACAGTGAAAAAGATCCCAGGGTCCCTGCTGTGCCGTGCTCACAGGCACCAGGAAGAAGCTGACAGGTAAGGCCAGGCAGTGTGGTCACAGCTCCCAGAGGATGCGTCCAGCCTTTCTGCACCCCGAGGGGTGTCTGTGCTGGAGAAATGGTGAGTAGGCAGAGGTAGGGCATGGGAAGGTCTCCAGGCACATGGATTTGTTCATTCATTTGTTCATTCATTCATTCATTCATTCATCCAAAAACTGTTTGCTGAAACCTGCTGTGTCCTGCAGGCAGGGAGGGTGTGGTGGGAGTGGGAACTGTGTTTGCCCCATGGAGCTTGCTTTCTGGCTGGAGGTATGTACTTGCTCAGGTAATTCGAGGTGCTGTAACAGATAAACCCCAAAATCCCAGTGGCAGGATGCTACATCAATTCATTTCTTATTCTTGTGAAATCCAGAATGTGTTCATGGAGCTTGCCTGCATGAAGATGGCAGAAAGGGGAAGAGAGCCTGGAGGATTGCGTGTTCTCCTGTGTGACCCTTTGCAGGGGCCTCTGTGTCTCCCCGTGTGACAGTGTGACTGCCCCTAGGACTCTGCAGCCACCTGCTGCTGGTGAGCTGGGAGGCCAGGCCTGCAGGCGCCCTGCACGGATGCAGTGGAGCTGTGCTCAGGGGTGTGCTCCCAGGAGTAAGATGGGAGGTGAGGGTTTGGGGAGGCGCAGACTCTTGATTGAGTTTGACAGGCAATGCCTCCCTCAGGAATCTGGTCTCCATCATGTCCCGAAGTCCTGAGAGGGTGGAGGCTGCCTATTCATCATTACAGGCCCCATCCTTGACCACAGGGCATGGGAAATCCCTGCACGGTGAGGACACAGCCACCTGGGGCAGTGAGCTGGCCGGATGTGTGGAGAGGAGAAGAGAGACCGTGCGGTCGGCTGCCCTCCCACAGCCCTTCCCCACAGCGGCAGCTCAACGCCACGTGCCCCAGCCTGGCTGTCTCTTCACATGCTGTGTTATGCAGAGACCATTGTGAGGCTTGCTAAACTCACCCGTTCTGAAAGTAAATGAGATAAACAACCCTTGACAGGGTAGCGGTGGCATCACGCCGCGTCGAATCCGGTGGCTCTCTCGTTCACAGAGCTGGAGGAGGCTTCAGTCCCAGGTAAAGGGAACCAGCAAAGCATGTTCCAGTGCCGACGCGCAGGGCGCTGTATTCAAGCCTTAACGATGATAGATCAATGGTCTAGAAAATCCAATCCCTTTCCTCGTAACCAGACAGGCACACATTCTCCCCAGACTCCAGGAGGTAAGCACCAACAATTTTCAATTAGTATTTCACACCCCACTCCTTTATAATTACAAACCATTAGATCAGAACGCAGCACGGGAGGCTCCCATGTAGCCACGCCTGCAAGGAAAGTGGCTCTGGCAGGACCCAGTGCCAGCACCCTGAGAGAGATGGAATCTCTCTCCTGGAGCAGAGGCCTATGGGTGGGGAGCTCTGAGGAGTGAGTCCTGTGGAAGGCGCTTCGTGCAGGTCCAGGGTGGCAGGCTTGGAGGAGGGCTCAGTCACCACCAAGACCTCCCGGGAGCTGTGGGAGGGGCCACCCTCCCCTTACGCAGCCATGGCACTCTGTCCTTCGTCCATGGCGCTGCCTGCTTCCTGGTCTGTGGGGAGGGACACATGGAGACGACTGCTATTTTCTGTGGTGTCGCTTTCAGACAGGGAGAGCTCCAGGAGCACCCGACTGTGTGCCCGAAGACCGGAGCCCCAGCCCCGTCTCCGTCCTGGCCAATAAGGCACGCTCTTCTCAGCCTGAGCGCCAGCCTTCAGCCTCAGAGTAGGCATTCCTCCTTTCTGTCTCCAGGAACTTCTGGGGGCATCAGGACAAACCATGGGAGTGGCATCCCTGTGTGTGTGCCACATTGGTGCTTCTCAGTGGGGCTCCACAGGCCACCTGCGTTAGCTATCTGGGTGCTTGTTACACCCGCCCATCCCTGGGCCTCGCCTGGGATGCACTGGGTCTGAATCTCTGCAGGTATGGCTTGACTGATTTCCCCCCTTGTGGGAACTCCCCAGACTAAGTTCCCTGTGTGGATCTTTCACACACATCATGGGCAGAATAATGGCCTAAGGAGCCCCGCTAATCCCAGGAATCTATGAATACGCACCTTAGGTAGCAAAAGGGGCTTTGCAGATGGGATTATGGTTACGGATGGGGGATTACCATGGATTATCTGGGTAAACCCAATCTAAGAACTTAAGTCCTTAAAATAAGAGAGACCTTACCAGCTGTGTTCAGAGGCAATGAGGAAGGTGTTTTGAATGACACTCTTTCAATTTAGCTGGTAACCCCTGTCCCAGCTGCTGAGAGGCACGGACTCAAGAGCAGCAGCAGAGAATCCACGTGCATGGGACTCTGGAGGCTGCCTCGCCGGCCCTCAGGGGATGGACTGTGGGTATGCTGCCAATGGCACAACTCTAATGTGAAGGTTGAAGACTTCTTAGTACTTACAGATCCTAGGGAGTACATGGCAAGTGGAAATGAGGGGCGCAGGCAAAGAGAAAGGAGACCTCTTGGCCAATGTCTTTATTGGGCCCAGTGCATTATCCAAACAGGTTTCCTGCAGGAGCTTTAATTGGTGGGCTCAAAGCAAGTAGGCAGGAGTTCCAGGAGATCATGCTGCGAATGAGAAGTGGTCCCTTTAAGTTCAATGGTAAATGTCTGGAAGGTCCTTTTAAAGAAGTGCAGGAAAGCAAGAGCCCAGCCTGGTAGGCAGGAGAGATGCCTCCAAGTTTCATCTCTGATCCCTGGCTGAAGCCAATGGGTGGGGTATAGTCTTGGGAACAGTGTCAGAGCCCTGCTTCTTGTATGAGAAAGTTAAACTTACTATTTTTTTTTTTTTTTTTTTGAGAGGGAATCTCACTGTGCTGACCAGGCTGGAGTGCAATTGCGCCAACTTGGCTCACTGCAACCTCCGCCTCCCAGGTTCGGCTGATTTTCCTGCCTCAGTCTCATGAATAGCTGGTACTCTAAGCATGTGTCACCACTTCTGGCTAATTTTTTAAAATTTTTTTATTTTGCCATGTTGGCCAGGCTTGTCTCAAACTTGTGACCTCAGGTGATCTGCCCACCTCGGCCTCCCAAAGTGCTGGGATTACAGGCGTGAGCCCCCATGTCTGGCCTAAACTTAGTATATAAACATAGATGTGAAGTCAGCACAAAATTACAAGCACTCACTGTAGAAGGGTCAGAGATACAACATGAAAAGGACCCCTTCCCCCCGCCCACCTGACTGGCTTTAAGGATGGAGGAAGGGACCAGGGACTAAGGACTAAGGATGACCTGTAGAAGCTGGGGCGGTCAGAGTGGGCTCTCCCTTAGCATCTCCAGAAAGAGATACAGAGACTCGTGCTGTGCACACACCTGAGACCCCACACCTGAGACCCATGCTGTGCTGGGTTCCTGACCTGCTGGACTGGAGACAGGGAATTCGCAGTTGTAAGCCATGACACCAGGTGATTTTCTGGGAAAGTGGCCACAGGAACCAGACACACATATACTAAATTCCTCCTGCCCTCCCCACTGCCAAGAGTACATTGTATATTTTAATTCATTTATTTATTTTAATAGACTTTAGTTTTTGAGCAGTTTTAGGTTCACAAAAAAACTGAGAGGAAGGTACAGAGAGTTTCCAAATACCCTCTGCCCCGACACATGCACAGCCTCCCCCAGTGGCAGCGTCCTCGTCATGGGGGAGCGTTTCTTACAAGTGAAGAATCTGCATTGATATCATCATCACTCAAAGCCCACGGCTGACATTGCAGCTCACTCTTGGTGCTGCGCATTCTCTGCATTTGGTGGAATGTGTAATGGCGTGGATCCACCGTTACAGTCTCATGCAGGACTTTAAGAACCTCATTTTCTAGATAGACTAACATAAGGTCACGCCGGAGGTCTGGACACCCTGGAAACAGCCCCATGCCACTGAGGGGCAACAGTCCTCATTTCCTTCTTTCCTGAACAGACACAGCATCCAAACCAGTGAGCACTCAGAGCCTTGTTGACTTAGAGAGGATCATGCTGTCTGTTTCCTCTGTGGGCACGACAAAGGTCCTAAAGGGTATAAGCACTATGTAGGTGATATTTGAACCCATTCTCTTGCTCATTCATTCATTCATTCATTCATCAAGTGTTACTGAGCAGAGGCCAGGCATGGTGGCTCAGGCCTGTAATCCCAGCACTTTGGGAGGCTGAAGGGGGCAGATCACCTGAGGTCAGGTTCAAGACTAGTCTGGGCAACATGGTGAAACCTTGTCTCTACTAAAAATACAAAAATTAGCTGGGCATGTTGGGGGGTGCCTGTAATCCCAGCTACTCAGGAGGCTGAGGCAGGAGAATCTGTTGAACCCAAGAGGCAGAGTTTGCAGTGAGCCAAGATCACACCACTGCACTCCAGCCTGACAGAACGAGGCTCCCTCCCCCTGCAAAAAAAAAACAGTTACCGAGCAGAGCCTATGAGTGGGATCAACTGGGCTTGGTGGGGGGCGAGACGAGAAGGCAAGGTTGGAGCACACAAAGGTAGAGATGGCAGCCCAGAAATTAAGGCATTGGAGTTGGAAGGACAGACCTGGAAGCTGTGAGAAATGTGCTGTACAGAGTTGGAAGTCATCAAGTGACCGTGTGGGAGCATGCAGGGAGTTCAAGGGGGAGGTGGTGAACTCTCTAGATCCAACAGGGTGTTCTAAGAATGCAAGTGTCAGGGTGGACAAGCAGCAAGGACAGAGAGAACAGGGGCGCCCAGGCGCAGAGGAGGCAGAATCTGTTGTCACTAGCCTGCTTTCTTAAAGTTGTCCCTCCATCGCCCCACAAGAGGCTGAAAACATCAGACTTCACTTTTCCAGCTTCTTTTCTGGCTAGGTCATGGGAGCATGCCCCATCTGGAGCCAAAGGTTGCGGCGAGAAAGTCAGATGGGACTTTTGGAGTTTTTCTCCAGGATAAGATTTTCAGGAAGAAAACACCGCTCTTGTCATTCTTGGATGAGGCCATGTTTACATTCTGAGCCGGGGCAGCAAACACAGAGGGAGGGGCTGCAGTCTGTGAGGGCAGCAGAGCAGAAAGCCTGCGGGCAGCCACCACCCAGCGGCTGCGGGAACCGGGCACTGGCCTGCATCCGGGTGCCTAGTTGGAATCTGAAATAGTGATTGTGTCCGCAGATTACATCCCCGTTATTGGGATTTCCTGTGACTTGCAGCCCAGCAGGTGGAAGGATGACGGCGTGAGGCAGGCTGCCGGGGAGACTGCGCAGCCAACACCAGAATTGTGTGTGGTCACTCCATATCACAAGGGTGAGTCGAGGGACACCGTCTGAAGCTGCTGCCCTCTTCGAAGGCCTCTTGACACCTCAGATCCCACCGATGCCCTATTTCAGATGGCAGATTTCATAGACAATCCCTGTGTGTGGTGTTTGAGTCTGAAATAAGTGCTGCTCCTGCCTCAACCCCACCCCCCTGCTGCCTCCCTACACAGGGGAGAGAAGCCAGCCGCTCCAGCTCCCTCCAACCAGGGGCAGACCTTCTCTGAGGGCTGGGGAGACGCACACTCATTCCTGTTATCTGTTTAAGAATTGAGGAAGAATTAATTTGCTGATTGAGCAAGCAAACTCTCTCTCTGTCTCTCTCTAGGACATTAGCTGCCCTTTATTCGTGTCCTTGGTTCCCTGAAATAATTAAGAACCAGAGCAACAAATGATTTGCAGTTTGATCAAATACTCTGACATGTGGTTTTTGGAAAGTCTGAAGCTTGCATGTAGAGCAATTTTAACCCCGGGTCACGTTGCCAAGGCACATCAAGGGCCAGGCCTCTGCACCTTCTGGCCCTCTAGCTGCTCTGCAGCTCGTGTGTGCACCTCTCTTAGGGGGATCCTGATGCCCTGTGAGGCTGAACCAGCAGGCAGGGCTGAGGACTAAAGGGCTCCCCCTCCTTTCCAGCACATCTGCACCCACAGTCATCCAGCGAGATGAGAGGCAAGACTGTCCCTGGGCCGAGAGTCCTTCCTTCTCCATTTCCCACGTGGTTTCTTACCAGGACCTCGGTAACGCTCATGAACAATGATTCTTTGTCCCTGGCTGAGTTTGCCCATTCAATAAGGCAGTACTCTCATTTAAGCCTCCAGAATTCCTTTACTAATGCTGTCAATTTTTCTTTCTTTCTTAGATATTTTTGTTTGCCTTTCATTCCTTGCTGAACAGAACATTCCTCTGGAGCTGGTGGCCCACATCGGCGGGAGCTATTTCTGCCCAGCCCCCAACTCCTGCACTCTGACCTCAGCATTACCGCAGCAGCAGTGGCTGCTGACTTGGTCACAAGGCCTGGCAGCAGCTCTGCTTGTGGTCCAGCCTCGGGAAGCCCATGGAGCTGTCTGTTTCTCTGCCTTCCTGGAGACCCTGGCATTTTTTAGCTGTGACCTTGACAAAGCTGACTTCGTGGTTCTCAATAATTGCTGCCGTTTGCACCCTAGTTGTCTCATAGAAAAAGTCGTGTGTCCTAGGGCTTTGTGTGAATTATGTAGGATAACCTGCAGCACAGAATGCAAGTGTTTGGTTTTACTCCTGTTATAGGACAAACAGGAAGGATCTTTGGCATTTCAGGAGAAGAAAGCAAGCCACGCCAGTAAGCCAGGAGTAATTCCCACCCAGGTGAGGGAGGGTCGCCCACACTTCATTATGTTTGGAGATCCTTCATGTGCCGACTTTGCCACACAAAGCAATGCCTCTTGGGACCCCAGGCAGGTAGAGGTCTGAGAGGTGGAATGAAGGGGAGTGTGACAGCCGGTACCCAGGCACAGCAGCTCCGCACCTGGCATGCAGCTGGGCATCTGGGGTGTGCACCCAGGCACTCCCACCCCAGAAAGCACCCCACCCAGGCAGAACACTGCCTCCAAGATGCTACACAATTTCCATCTCCTCAGCACCAGCCTCTGGGCTCCAGATGACTGACCAGGACCTCCCACCCAGGGACAGAGAAACCTCATTGCTTCTCTCCAGCGAGGAGGCTCAGGTGCCGGCAGAAGCTGTCTCAATGCATGTTAAGAGAACTAAGGTCCAGACAAAATGGGCTTCAAAGCGGGGATCCCTGACCCCTAACTCCTCTCACATCCTGCTGCAGCTGCCCCACCGCCAGCCCCAGGTGTCAGCACCCAGCTCTCAGCCCCTCATCCTGTGCAGACAGTGGAGCTGTCCTCACAGGGTTAACAGGAATTCTGGGTGGAAATACAACCGTAATTACACACTAATCAGCCTGGGCTTTGACCCACTTCCTTGTAGGCAGAAATCAGTAGACACTGCCCATGCACATCCCCATCATGGCTGTAGACACGCTCTCTGACGTTTGAGTTGTACAGCTTTTGTTTCAGAATTGACTAAACTCATCCTGAATGCCAGTGGGACAGCTGATGCCAGCCAGTTTGAAGACCCCCACAGAAGGCCGGAACCAGCAGGAGAATACGGCTTCTTCCTCTCCTCATCCCAGGACCCCACCGTGTACTTTTTGACCAATCAATGATCTCCACACTTCAGCCCACTTCCAAACCCTTAAGAACTTTAGTCCCAAACTCCTCAGGGAGATGGATTGGAGGTTTCCTCCCCTCTCCTCGATGGGTGTCCTATGATTAAACCTCTCTCTCTGCTGCAACCTGTGCCTCCATGCATCATCGGGCAATGGACGTGTTATGGTTACAAGGGAGAGAGTGGAGGCTCCGAGGAGAAGGCGGAGAGTTGGTGACCGGTAGGAGGAGAATCTCATGAAAGGGGAGTGGTGAGGTCTGCACAGGAGGAAGGAACAGGGCAGAGGGCACAGTGCCGCAGTGTGGGGATCCTGTGGCTCACAGAACACACAGACACCAGAGGGGCAGGAGACAGGACAGGCCTACCATAGGGGCCAGCAAGGGCATTCTACTCCCCAGCAGGACATTCTACTCCCCAGGGAGAAGAAGAGCTGGCGTCTGAGGGCCACCCATGAACTCTCACTGCAGGAGAAACTGAAGAAGTGCTCTGATGGTCAAGGGTTTGGAGACAGCAGTTCAGCTGGCAGGCAGCTGAAGGTGCTCGGGTCCAGAGTCAGGAGAGCTGTGAGTGGTGGGCCAGCTTCCTGCCCTCTCTGAGAGGCTGTATGGGCATGGCGGGTGCAGCACCCCAGGAAGCAGGCACTGGGGCCTGGGCCTGTTGCCCAAATGGTGGCCCCACCTGCCCCTCTCTGCAGCTCAGCACCTCTCTGCAGACAAATGAGGATCTGGAGCGCATGTGATGGTTACTTTCATGTGTCAACTTGGTACTCTCATGTGCCAAGGCCAGTGAGAGAGACTGGGAAAGCCCATGAGCATGTATGTGTGTGTATGTTTGTGTGCATGTGTGTACCTGCATGCACACACTGGGTCAGTGTGCATGTGTATGTATGTATGTGCACATGTGGACATTCATGTAGTGTGTACATATGTATGTACATGTGCACATGTATGTGAATGTAGAGGAATATATGTGTGTGTATGTACCTGTGTATATGTGTGCATGAATATGTGTATATGTGTGTATATGAGTGTGTATATGTGTGTGTGCTCGTGTGTGTGCACAAGCTCCGCACTTTCTGGCTTTAAAGAAAGTAGCTCTGCTTTGAGTGTCTTACATATGGGGCAGAGTTTTACCTATCACAAAGGTGAGATCCAGAGCTCCTAGCTTCCCCAGATAGGCAAACGCCAAGGAACGAGAGCTGCGAAGATTGGCCCCAGTCCTTGTCCTTGGTGGAAACAGACCAATTCATCCATAGAGTGCTTCCTGCGTGCCTGGCTGGGAACATGGTAGTCAGTGAGGCAGACATGCCAAGGACACGTGGGGCTGATGTTATAACTGAGGAACAGACAGAAAACAAGAAGCAGACAATTGAATAGGGTAAGTTACAGGTTGTGGAAATGCTGTGAAGGAAATAAAAAGATAATGACCCAGATCGTAGCAGAGGGGACAGGGTTCTTTAGATAGGAGAGTCTGGGAAAGGCGAGTATTGAGAGTTGAGGGTGAGAAGGAGGCCGCCACACAGTAGCCGAGGAGCAGTTGAGGGTACAGAGGAGGTAGTGCCTGCAGAGGTCCTCGGGCAGGAAAGGGTTTGGCATATTCGAGGCTCAGAATAGAGGCTGATGTCAACAGAGCCATAAGTAAAGGAAAGAGTGGTAAAAAATGAGGTGGGAGATCCTGCAGGGCCAGATGGTTTAGGATGGAGCGGGCCAGTGGGAGAAGGTGGATGTCATCCCAGGTGAATCTCAGTGCAATATGAGCAGCACTAGCTTGGTAGCAAAGGGCCAGAGAGGGACAAAAAGAAGGAAGCAATGCTTTCTGCTGGTCCGCTCCAAAAAGCTTTGCAGTCTGAGCTGGTTTCTGAAGACCGAAGAGGAGCCCTGAAGCCCAGGAGACCAGGATGCGGTGAGAGGGGTGCAGGTGGCTCACTGTGCCCCTTGTGGGAGCTGAGGCTGGGCTGAGGGTGGCAGTGGCAGACTTTGCATCATGGTCTTAAGGACTTGGACTTGACCCTGGAAAGAATGGAGAATGCCGGCAGCTGTTTCCTGAGCTCTGGCCAGGCTCTCCTCCCCATGATGGGCAGGGAGGAGCTTGACTGTGACTAAACAGCTGTGGAGCACAGGGATGTGTGGGCTCCTCGGGAGGCAGGAGTGGAGGTGTCAGGAGTGAGGCAGAGGCTGAGATGCAGTTGCTGGGAGAACTGCAGTCCTGCCTCCGGTGCACCTGCCTCCCAAAGGATGACAGAACTGGACAGACACGGGCCTGGCATTGAGAGACAGGTGATTTGTGAGGTTATAGGGGATGCTGCTGATCCTGGCCTCACCCCTGCTGGGAGCACCACCTGCCTGTCCCTGTGCATATGAGCACACATCCGCAGAGCTGAGGTTGTACACATAAACACATGTATAGGAGTATCGAGGCTTGTGTCCTCACTGTGCATATGTGTAAGTACATGCATACATGATGAGATGCTGACATGCAAGGTGAGCGTGCACAGGTGTGTCATTGTGGAGACACATGAATTTGCTGTGGGTGCACGCACGACTGAACAGCAATGTGCAGGGTGTGTCATTTTATAGATGCAGAGTCGGAGTCACAGCAAGCTGACACAACTGCCCAGTGTTTGTTGCAGAGCTGAGTGCCAGTGTCCATGTTCTTGACAACCGTGTTCTGTTTCTGCGTGTGCATGCACACAGATTGTCTGTGACGACCATGTTCTGTTTCTGCACGTGCATGCACACAGATTGTCTGTGGACATAGTCACGTATGTGTGCTCAGTCAAATGGGAGAAAAAGACAGCAGGCCTATATTTAATTTTTGAAAAAGCAATTCCCAAATAGCTTTTTTCTGGTTCGAGGCCCAGAGCCTCTTGGTTTGCAGCAGCTGGGAGTCCATGCCCAAAACACATCTGGCCTTGACGGCTCCCTCCTTTATCCTCTGGAGAAAGAATCCTCACTGAAGAAGCTTATCTGCCTGGACACTCGTGGGCCCCTTTAACACTGCTGTTTTGAAAATGGAATAACCTGTCTTGGGTGCCTCCTGACCCATCGGGGCTGGTGCTTCCTCAGAAGGAGCTATTCCCTTTTCTGGAGACTCTTTAAAACGCCTTCTCTTGACACTTCTAATAATTCTGCTTGACCTGAGCAGAGACAACCTGGTTTGGGAATTGAATTGTGGATCTGCTAATTGAGAGCTGGCAGCTTTCAAATGCACCCCTAAGGTGAGGAAGCCCTTCCTACCTCTCTCTTCTCCTCATTTCACATTTCCTTCAACTCATAAAAGGCTTCCTTATTATCCAGCCACGGCAAAGAACAGTAGTGGTCTTCCACATGTTACGAGGAGTAAAGAAATGCCTTCGCCTTTTCCCTATCACTTTACAAGGTAAGCGAAATACACTTTACAACAGAAGTGAAAATAGATGGGTTATTCCATTTTCTCCAGAATCAAAACAAAATTGAACAAAACAAAATAAGCCCACATAATCTTCAGGTGGCCTGCATGTTACACGTCCTGCGGATCCGGAACTGTGGTTTCGCATCTATAATGATAATTTAGTGTCCTTGATGCCAGGAATGTAGACTTGAGAACAGAGAAACCAGAGGCTTGAAGCTAGAAGTGGGACTCAAGAATTTTGCTTTGTAGATCACGTTTTTCTGCAGCTGGCTTAAAATATTTAAACTATTTAAATATCTCTGGAATCCATAGTGTTTCTACCTTCATTCATCTCAGGCTTGGAAATAGAACCATGATTTACAATAAAGGAGAATTTAGTGTCTAAATCTGGTGGCTGAATTTAGCCCCTGACACAGCATCAGGGGTGTAAGTGACCAGCTGACCCAGCTGCAGCCTTGGGTCAGCCTCAGGGTCACGGCCAGGTTTCCCTGCTGCGTGCTGTGACTGAGATGTGAACGCGTGCCAGACTCCCTGCTGAGTGCTGCATCTGCAAAGCCTGAGACACCATTGCTCATCAGTTAAGGTTGGTGCTCTAAGTAAGAGGACATTACATCAAGGTCTGCCCAATTCCCCCAGGCAGAGAAAGTGTGTCACATCTATGTTTACAAAGAAGCTTGATTCCAGTTTCGATGTCAGAAAGAGAATGGTGGTGTGTGTTCTTAAAATCTAACTGCCGTTCTTTCTGTGACATTCAAACCTACCTTCCTTCACTCCGATCTCTGTCAACAGAGAGCCACATTGCTTTGCTCTGCCCCAGTACATGGCACACGCCTCTTCCAAGGGACTTCTTGCCCATTACTTCCACAGTTAGATGTTGCTGCTATTGCTAACCAGCTTTATCAAGATGTAACTTGCACTTAATATGAGTTACCAGCCTGGATGTGGGGCTCACCTCTGTCATCCCAGTGCTTGGGGAGGCTGAGGTGGGAGCATCACTTGAGGCCAGAAGTTGAGACCAGCCTGCTCAACATAGTGAGATCCTATATCTACAAAAAGTTTAAAAATTAGCTAGGCATGAAGTTGCATGCCTGTAGTCCCAGCTACTCAGGAGGCTGAAATGAGAGGATTGCTTAAGCCCAGGATGTTGAGGTTGCAGTGAGTCTTGATCACATCATTGCATTCCAGGCTGAGCCACAGAGTAAGGCCTGGTCTCAAAAAAAAAAAAAAAAAAAAAGAATTACCAATTTTAAGCATGTCAGTGGACGAATTTTGACACATGTATGTGGTAGTGGACCTATCACCACAGTAAAAATAGAGATTTCTCTGGTGTCCCATTTTAGCAGTTCCCTCCCTCAGTCCCTGGTTCTTGGCAACCATTGATCCATTTCTGTTACCTTTTTTCTAGAATTCGTGTGTACGTAGTCATACAGTCTGTAGTTTTCTGTGTGTCTTCTTTCATGCACCATAATGCTTTTGAGATTCATTCATGTTTTTGCATGCCTTAGTTCATTCTTTTTATTTGCTGAGTAGTATTTCATGGTATAGATGTGCAATTATTTGTTTTGCTTTTTATAATTTTGAGCTATAGTGAATAAAGCTGCTATGAACGTTCCAGTAGAAGTGTTTGTGTGTATATACATTTTAATTTCTCTTGGATAAATACATAGAAGTGAGATTGCTGGGTCATATGGTAAGTTCATTCTTAACATTATAGAATGTTATATATATGTTTGAACTTTAGGTTCTGGGGTACATGTGCAGATCATGCAGGATTGTTGCATAGGTACATATATGGCAATGTGGTTTGCTGTCTCCAAATTCCCATCACCTATATCTGGCATTTCTCCCCATGATATCACTCCCCAACCTCCCCAATCCCCACTGTCCCTCTCCTAACCCCCTTAACAGACCCCAGTGTGTGATGCTCCCCTCCCTGTGTCCATGTGTTCTCATTGTTCAACACTCGCCTATGAGTGAGAACATGCAGTGTTTGATTTTCTGTTCTTGTGTCAGTTTGCTGAGAATGATAGTTTCCAGATTCATCCATGTCCCTACAAAGGACACAAACTCATCGTTTTTTATGGCCACATAGTATTCCATGGTGTATATGTGCCGCATTTTCCTTGTCCAATCTATCATTGATGGGCATTTGGGTTGGTTTCAGGTCTTTGCTATTGTAAACAGCGCCACAGTAAACATACCTATACATGTGTCTTTATAACAGAATGATTTATAATCCTTTGAGTATATACCCAGTAATGGGATTGCTGGGTCAAATGGTATTTCTATTTCTAGGTCCTTGAGGAATCGCCATACTGGTTGAACTAATTTACACTCCCACCAACAGTGCAAAAGCATTCCTATTTCTCTACATCCTCTCCAGCATCTGTTGTCTCCAGATTTTTTAATGATCACCATTCTAACTGGTGTGAGATGGTATCTCAATGTGGTTTTGATTTGCATTTCTCTAATGACCAGTGATGATGAGCATTTTTTCATATGTTGGTTGGCCTTATATATGTCTTCTTTTGAAAATTGTCTGTTCATATCCTTCGCCCATTTTTGAATGGGTTTGTTTGTTTTTTCTTCTAAATCTGTTTTAGTTCTTTGTAGATTCTGGACATTAGCCCTTTGTCAGATGGGTAGATTGCAAAAAGTTTTTCCCATTCTGTTGGTTGCTGGTTCACTCTAATGATTGTTTCTTTTGCTGTGCAGAAGCTCTTAATTTTACTTAGATCCCATTTGTCTATTTTAGCTTTTGTTGCCATTGCTTTTGGTGTTTTAGTCATGAAGTCCTGGCCTATGCCTGTGTCCTGAATGGTTTTGCCTAGGTTTTCTTCTAGGGTTTTTATGGTGTTAGATCGTATGTTTAAGTCTTTAATCCATCTGGAGTTAATTTTAGTGTAAGGTGTCAGGAAGGGGTCCAGTTTCTGCTTTCTGCACATGGCTAGCCAGTTATCCCAACACCATTTATTAAACAGGGAATCTTTTCCTCATTGGTTGTTTTTGTCAGGTTTGTCAAAGATCAGACAGTTGTAGATATGTGGCATTTCCTCCAAGGCCTCTATTCTGTTCCATTGGTCTATATGTCTGTTTTGGTACCAGTATCATGCTTTTTTGATTACTGTAGCCTGGTAGTATAGTTTGAAGTCAGGTAGTGTGATGCCTCCAGCTTTGTTCTTTTTGCTTAGGATTGTATTGGCTATGCAGGCTCTTTTTTGGTTCCATATGAAGTTTAAGGTGTTTTTTTCCAGATCTGTGAAGAAGGTCAATGGTAGTTTGATGGAGATAGCATTGAATCTATAAATTACTTTGAGCAATATGGCCATTTTCACAATATTGATTTTTCCTAACCATGAGCATGGAATATTTTTCCATCTGTTTGTATCCTCTCTTATTTCCTTGAGCAGTGTTTTATAGTTCTCCTTGAAGAGGTCCTTTACATCCCTTGTTAGTTGTATTCCTAGGTATTTTATTCTCGTTGTAGCAATTGTGAATGGAAGTTCACTCATGATTTGACTCTCTGTCTGTTACTGGTTTATAGGAATGCTTATGATTTTTATGCATTGATTTTTGTATCCTGAGACTTTGCTGAAGTTGCTTATCAATATAAGGAGATTTAAAAATGATAAAGGGGATTTCACCACCAATCCCACAGAAATACAAACTAACTACCAACAGAGAATACTATAAACACTTCTATCAAATAAACCAGTAAAACTAGAAGAAATGGATAAATTCCTGGACACATTCCCTCTCAAAACTAAACCAGGAAGAAGTCAAGTCCCTGAATAGACCAATAACAAGGTCTGAAATTGAGGCAGCAATTAATAGCCAAAAAAAAAAAAAAAAATCCAGGACCAGACCTGTTCACAGTCGAACTCTACCAGAGGTATGAAGAGGAGCTGATACCATTCCTTCTGAAACTATTCTAAACAATACAAAAAGATGGAAACCTCCCTAACTCATTTTATGAGACCAACATCATCCTGATACCAAAACCTGGCAGAGACACAACTAAAAAAGAATATTTCAGGACATTATCCATGATGAACATTGATACAAAAATCCTCAATAAAATACTGGCAAACTGAATCCAACAGCACATCAAAAGATTATCCATCACGATCAAGTTGGTTTCTTCCCTGGGATGCAAGGCTGGCTCAACATAGGCAAATCTATAAACATAATCCACTACATAAACAGAACCAAAGACAAAAACCACATGGTTATCTCAATAGATGCAGAGAAGGCCTTCAAAAAATTCAACACCCCCTCATGCTAAAAACTCTAAATAAATTAGGTATCGATGGAATGTATCTCAAAATAATAAAAGCTAGTTATGACAAACCCACAGCCAATATCATACTGAATCGGCAAAAACTGGAAGCACTCCCTTTGAAAACCAGCAGAAGACAAGGATGCCCTCTCTCACCACTGCTATTCAACATAGTATTGGAATGGCAATCAGGCAATAAAAATAAATAGAGCATTCAATTAGGAAAAGAGGAAGTCAAATTGTCTCTATTTGCGGCTGACGTGATTGTATATTTAGAAGACTCCATTGTCTCAGCACACATATATTTAGAGAGAGAGAGTATATAAGAAACCCATTTTAAAAATATAAAGACATATGCTAAAAAGTAAAGAAAAGGAGATATACAAAGCTAATAGTAATAAAAATAAAGTTGACATAGGGATATTTATTTCAAATGTATCGGACTTTAAACCAAGGAATGTTATCAGGGATAAAAAAGCCATTAAATAATAAAAAATTAATTTTCTAAGAAATTAATTTTCTAAGGAAACAGAAATTCTAAAAGTATATGCACCTAACAACAGAAAGTCAAGATATATTAAACAAAAACTTATAGTGCTGAAATGAGAAACAAACAAATTGTTGTTATAAAAAATTCAAAATCTTCTTGTCAATAACTGATAGATCAAACAGGCAATAAATAAATGAGGATATAGAACACTTAAAAATTACTATTAATCAACTTAATCTAAATGACAATTATAAAATACTCCATCAAAAAGCAAAATACAGAGTCTTTTCAAGCTCATATGGAACCTTCATCACAATAGACCACATTCTGAGCTATAAAACACGCCTATACAAATTTTAAAATAGTAAAAATCATACAAAGTATGTTCTGAGAATATAATTGGTTAAACATTAATAACAGAAAGCTTAAAAATATCAAAAAAATGAGAAATTAAACAATACATTTCAAAATTACATATAAGTCGAAGAAGTCTTAAGATAATATTTTTAAATGGTTGAATTAAATTAATACGAAAATAGAGCTTATCAAACTATGTGGGATGCCAGGGACACAGTGCATAAAAAGAAAAAAATAGCACTAATGCATATACCAGAAAATATGTGAAATAAATAATCTAAACTACTAATGTAGAAACTAGAGAAAAGAGAGCAATGTAAGCCTAAGGAAATGAGAAAAATAAATAATAAAAATTCAAACAGAAATCAACTAAATTGCAAATAGGATAACAATAGGAAAAATCAATGTAACCAAAAGTTAAGTTTTTGAAAATACCAATAAAATTTAAAAATAAGTGACTGTGGTATTATTTTTTTCCATCATTTACATTTAATCTAAAATAGGATGCAAGCTTATACAGCATTAAATATTACAAGACAGTTGTTCTCATCCTAATTTTAATAAATTATTCAACTTATGGATGATCATTATTAAGTTCAGATATGTAAAATATACTTAAACGCACTACCATATAAATCTGTGAATAGGTAGTATTCAGCAAAAATTAAGACAACTGTGAGTTTGAAACTCTCTAAATGTGAATTCTGTTAGAAGTTAAGAAAGGATAGGTAAATTCCTCTGTGTTTTCATGGTATTAATGAAAATGCAATATTTCAGATAATCACTGATCAAGATTAAAATGGCGAGATAAATAATTCACTTTAAAAGTCTCTCAGAATGACTCCCGTAAAGTTTTGGAAAACAACAAATTATTCTATGGCTGTAGCCAATTTCTTCTAATCAGAGTTTAAGTGACCGTGGTATTACTGTTTAAGTGACTCCAGTAGTTTGGTGTCCCAAACTAAGGCACAAATTAAAAATAAAAATAAATGTTTTCAAATGGAAAAAATCTAGCCATTATATTTTCTTCATTAATTATTTAGCAGAATTCGTATGAACAACTAGCATTTAGTTTTTATTGGTAAGAATAATTCCAGATTATATTTACTGCAGAAAACATCAGAATTTTGTATGTTAAAATTTGTAATTGAAAAAGTTTATTTTCAAATTCAACTGATTAAGTACTCAAAAGTTCATTCTTACAGAATTTGGCTTTTAGTATTATAATCCTTTAATTATGAAAGCATATTTTCAATTTAAAATTTCCACAAAGTTATTTTTTGTGAATATAATAAAGATAAAAGACCACAGGTAAGTTGTCAAAATTGTCAAGATATTAAATAAGTTTATAAGATAAACTATGTGTTCATGTATGCAAAAAGTTTGCTTTTTCGGAATAGGACAGAGAGTTTGTACTGTTTAAAGGAAATTGCCTTAGAATTAAAGAGGTTTACAGATGAATTGTTGGTAGAGAAAATGTTAAGCAATCAAAAAGTGTCACTATAAATTTTTATTCAAGGAAATTGAGATTTCATCCTTACAGCTGTGAAGAACTACTTTAATAATTAAATAAACATGAATTGTGTATGCAAAACAGATTGTTCTTTGCAACAGGTAAGTAGAAAAGTTTATTAAGACGTAGTTAAATCATTTTGGTTAACGCATCTTGCAAACTTTTAACCTCTTAAATGTATTCAAATATATAACAAATCAGAAATGAAAAATAAAAATTCTTTTCAATTTCAAACTCCAGGGCAAAATTAAAGACCAAATGTTAACT
Organism: Cacajao melanocephalus; assembly: GCA_963573385.1. Taxonomy (NCBI): domain Eukaryota; kingdom Metazoa; phylum Chordata; class Mammalia; order Primates; family Pitheciidae; genus Cacajao; species Cacajao melanocephalus. The sequence continues at coordinate 30,180 of CAUYLG010069998.1, forward strand.
CTCCAAAGGTGCCAGAAATAGCAACCATGCGCACAGTGTTTCTCATGTGCTAGGCACTAATCAAAAACGTTTACAAATAATATCATTTAATTTTCACAATAATACTTTAAATTAGATCTCAATGGCATCCAATTTTCTGAAATAGGCATCTTGTCTAAGATTACCCTGCTGGAAGGTAACACGGTTACTGAGTTTCAATCCAGACCACAGATAAGAATTTGGTTCTTAGCATAAAATTCTGCCTCTCAAAAGGAATTATGCTATACTGACTCTCAAACGTAATTAACGTGCCAGGCATCGTGGCTCATGCCGGTAATCCCAGCACTTTGGGAGGCTGAGGCAAGCGGTCATTTGAGGTCAGGAGTTCAAGACCAGCCTGCCCAACATGGTGATACCCTGTCTGTACTAAAAATACAAAATGCATGTGCCTGTAATCCCAACTACTGGGGAGGCCAAGGCACGAGAATCGCTTGAACCCAAGAAGCAGAGGTTGCAGTGAGCCGAGATTGCACCACTGCACTCTAGCCTACGTGACAGAGTGAGACACAGTCTCAAGAAAAAGTAATTAATGACCACAATTAATATCCTTTGAGATTAAGCTCAAGTTTTATGGTTCAAAAGTTATATTGAAGTCCAAAATATTATCCTCCCCAATTTTATTTTCTGGTTAAGGTAATGGTTACACAGGAGAACACTGTGAATATCTAATTTTCTAGAAGTTGAATAGGTCAAATGTCAATTCCCTGATATAGTTTATAAAGTACAGAAATAACAAAAGGAAAGCTCATTATTATGCTCTTTTCATACCTTTAAAATTCAGAGAAGCGACCTATCACTCAATCAGGCCTGATAGCACTTATCCCCGGTGAAATAATGTTCCCCAAACTGTTATAAATATTACAGTACACGGCAGCAGAAATTCATTGACGTCTGAGAGAAGAAAAAACTTTGTCTCAGACTCATTAGCATGACAATCAGTTGATAGAAGTTGTCAAGAATATACAACCTCTGAATTAAACTTATTTTGATAAACCTGTCAACAACATGCTAATTTTGTACCAGGCAAGTACAGATATCTGTGGGGAGATCTCATCTACACAGAATCATAGATGCCTTTTCTGTAAAGTTTAGAAATTCGTCATGTTGGAAAAGCCCCAGTTAGCAGAAATAATAATTCTAGATACTTCTATTTTATATCTAGTATATTCAGAATTTAACTTCCATTTTTCTCTGAGCCCCATGTTTCTGGCAACTTATATTATAGCAAGAGTGGTCTCAAGCTAGTACAGAGAGTATCTTAACCTACACACTCTTGTGAGTAAGGTTTTTTGTTTGTTTGTTTTTGTTTTTTGTTTTTTGTTTTTTTTAATTTTAAGGCCCAGTGAATATTTCCACTGCCACTTTTTATGCAGTTATTTAGACCAAAACTTGCCTTCTAGGGAAGAGTTTACTCTAACCTCCAGCTTTGATTAACTGGAGAGTTTCCCTCAACAAACTTCCTAACTGAATTTACTTTTGTAATTTCTACAGGATTGAAATTACCTCCCATAGTGTTGCCAGGCACATCACAAAACTCTGTCTTTCCTGGGTTTTTGAGTGTTCAGCATTGCTTTCAACTATGTCATTTGTTTTTTTCTTTTTTGAAACCAATGGGATATATGATGCTATGTCAATTTCAGTACTACTACTTTGCTCAAGCTGTTAAAGTAAGCAAAGTTTTTAGGTCTGATATCAGTAGACTTTAAAGGATTCTTCATTATTATTATATTTATTACAAATTAGAGGTAACTAGACCTTATGTTTAAATGTGACTCTTGTAATTCATGTTGATTGTTCAGTTATCTTTGAATGATTCTAAACACTTAACCTCTTTGGTAGGAATTACTAAGAACTCCATATATCCACTTCAATATACTCTATTTTCTGCCAATATTTAATATGTTTCCATAAAAAATTCTCTAAAATCCATTTATTTATATTTATTTTTATTAAAAAGGTAATAATATTTTTATGCCTAGGAAAAAATGGCTTTTTAAGAAACACTGTGTAGGCTAGAAAATGTTATTTCTTTCACTCATTTAGAACAATCGTTTATGTTTTAGGGTTGCATTGCCAAAGACAAAATGGAATCAGTGAATTCAAAGCAAGAAGAATTAGTGCACTGAATAATTATTTTAAAACATTTTTACAGATTTTTTATGCTTTGAAATATGGTATGAAACAATTTGTACTTAGCAAAAACATTGGTGTAGAGAGAATTTGCAGCATATGAGGTTTCAAATGTCAATTTAGAAGTATATTTTAGAGGAGATTTTAAAAAAGGGATAGAAGAAGTATGTATTTGCTAAATGCTAATATATTAAGATCTCCATCTGCCTGACATGTGTACTCCTATGACAAAAATGTATCAATATGTGTATATTTTCTGAGAAAATACTTGGAGGAAACAATTAGAGGATCTTGTTTAGGAAGAAAAATTCCAGTTCTATTTCTGAATCAAATTATTATTTTGGATTTTAGAAAAATGAGAAGCATAAGCTTACAGATTACCTTGAAAATTACCTATTTCTGATATTTCTGAACAAGTATGGGAGTCTTTTTTTTTTCTTTTTTTTTTGAGACTGAGTCTCGCTCTGTCACCCAGACTGGAGTGCAATGGTGCAATCTTGACTCACAGCAACCTCTGCCTCCCTGGTTCAACTGATTCTTTTGTCTCTGCCTCCCAAGTGGGAGTATAGGTGCACACCACCAAAACCGGCTGATTTTCACATTTTTAATAGAGACCGGTTTCACCATATTGACCAGGCTGGTCTTGAACTCCTGACCTGTGATTCACCCGCCTAGACCTCCCAAAGTGCTGGGATTATAGGCATGAGCTACCGCGCCCACCTCAATATGACAATCATTATTGAAAAGTGCTTTTTCTAAGGTATTACTGAAGTAGTCATCTGGCTAAAAGATAATAGTGCTGTCATTGTTGACCAGAATAACTTACTATGGTTTATGGCATTTTGTTGCTTGAAATATTAGTCAACAATGTTTATGAAAAAGTTTATGTAACCTTTATGTAAAATAAATCCTATGTAATATTTTAATTAAAAATAAAAATACCCATTCAGAAAAAAGTTCTAAATTTTGTTGTTGTTATATACCAGAATAAACTTATAACAATTTTGCATTGTTATATTTTATTATATTTTTCAAAATAAAATAAAATAAACAACGTACTGATTAGTTAAATAGTATTAGGCATACATTGCTATTTAACTTATGCATATTTTAAATAACTGGAAGGATACTTGTTCCCCCTTTTGAAGGATTAATGAAACTTTTAAAAATAATGAAAAAGATACACGTAGGTCTCTTAAAGATATTTTTCCAAGGAATTTTCATAATGCCAAGAATCAAGATATTTTATTTAAATGTGTCCTGAACTGAAATTGAACTGAAATTGATGTTTTAGAACTAGCTTACTATTAATTCACTCACTCTGGATTTTTAAACACCCCGTATAAAGTCTTTACAACTTCTTGCTGAATTTCAATTTGTATTAATACAATCAAGGTTTTCAAATGTTTTGTCATGTAGCAAGAAGGAGACTGCATAATCTAAAATGCTGTCTAATTTGTTATTATTGCTATCATTACCAATTTTTATATTCCTGTGCTCTCATAGCTTAAAAGGTAAAGACAAATTTTGGCTCACATAGGAAGATCAAGTCCATGACTGTCATCAGTATTTAATAAATATCTCTATCCTTCATAACGTGTGTCAAAGGGAGGCCCATGTTTCCAGAGTTACTTTCCTTTCCAATGTTCTTAGCTTCTATCAGCAAAGGTCAAGATTGAGCCCCGGTCACAGGACATTTTTGCCAATAGAGAGATGAAGTTGTATAACATAACCATGGTCTCTAAAGCAAAAATGGCAAAGCTGAGATTGGAATCTCAGTCTTATTCTTAGGAATAAACTGCTAACAAAATATCTGCAAAGTTACCTTGTAACTATGAACATGATTTCATTTAGTATGATATTTTAATTGCTTATTGTCAATGACGGTGTTTAAATTCTTAAACAAAAAGTAAGAATGGAATTTGGTTACTGTATTTCCAGATAGTCTTTATTTTACAATAATGTTATAAACTACCAAAATGTTCCTTATGCTTTGAATTAATATCATTTTATTTGTTTGCAAATTATTCTGTATAATATAACTACACGAATGAAATTAGTTTTGTAAAACCTTTAGAGGAATGTAATGGTAAATTTTTTTAATGAGAAAAGTTTTAATGGTATAGTAAAATATTAAGCATTATTTTGCTTTCTTGGAAATCTCACATTTCAAATAATAACTGTTTATGTTTCCCAAAATGCAACTATATTGTATTTTTAACAATATTTTCACACTAATATTTCAATATGTAATTCAATTATTCAATATGGGCAGTAAAATTAGAGGTATACATTAAATCTTTTTTCAATTAATTGCTTTCAAAATCCAATCTTATATAATCTGATTTCCAAGTCTGGTTAAAAAAACTGTGTATTTTATTTTGTGATATACGTCCTGAGTAATCAAAAATTTATAATTTTATCAAAGGCAAGTAAACACCTTTAAACTCATAAAATAACACTCTTAGATGCACAGTTTTTTACGTGTTGACTCTAAGACCACTTGGAACTTTAAGGCTGAAATGTCTTATGCCCAAGTTCTAAGTTTATGAAGACTAAAATGTAAGAAATGGTCTTTCACTTCAAGTTTTAAAAATGACAGTGTGAAGATAAAAGCGAGTGATATTAGTGATGCCAAAGAACTATATACGTATAGAGAATTTATGGTGTGTACTACAAATGTTGAAGATGGAAGCTTCTCAATTTAGGCCACTGTGTAGCTCCAGCTAAGATGATTCAGTTTTAGGACTTCTGCTCCTTTTGATGTACAGAAAGAAAAGTGTGAAAAGTGCCTTTCTTTTATTTCAAAAAACACCTTTTTTTTTATTAAGAATGTATATATATATATAATAGTATATTTCAAAAAATCTACTACATTTCATGTTATCTCTTTCACTCTACCTCAATAGCAAAATGTAAAAAATTAACAGATAATGTTGCTGGACAAAGTCTTTTACATAGCTTTACCTGTGTTCCACTAGTAACCAACACAGACAAACATACCTCACACTATAGCACTGCAATGTAGGCTGACAGCATTGCGGCTTCTCCAAAGACTCTAATTTTAAAATCTGAATCTAAGAACAAATACCTAAGCAATGATCATTTAATAGATAAAATTCTTTATTAGCATGCAATGTAAATAATTGTTGAGATCTCAGAGAATCAGCAAGGATTGAGTAGAAACAGTTTATAAATAGGAAGAAATAAAGGTTTGGAAAGGGAGGAATAAAAATAATGGCTAACATTTATGTGCCTTTGTATGTCAGCTGCATATTCAGATAAACATATCCATATGTAGATGTACAGATATTTAATATTCAATTATTCAGTTAATCACTCTTAAGCAGTGTACCGATTTTAGCCCACCACTTCCACAGTTATCTTTTCTTTATGGAATATGAAAATATTGGGATACTACCAGATTACTAAGGCTCCTAATTCTACCATATACAACCAGAAACCAGGCATAAGCATTCAGTAGATTTTGCTGTCCTACTAGACATAATGCAAAATTTTCCTTTGTGCTTTCTCAAACACCTGGGAAAACTATATACTGGTTAAATAGCAGCGTTAGTCAACTTTATTTTTTTTTAATAAATTGCTAAATAGTAAAGATTTTAGGCTTTTCAGGCCTCAAGTGATCTCTAACATATCTTCATTTCTTCTTCATCCTCTTAAAAAAGTTAAAATGTTAAATACCATTGTTACCTTGCAAGTTGTACAAAAATAAAACATGGGCCACATTAGGCCCATGGGCTCTAGTTTGTTGACCTGAATTAATGAATGAGATGACTCCATTCATAAAATAAATCCCTTTTGGTGGACCCTAGTGCTGTTCTGGGCATCAAGGAATTTGTGTTAGCTCAGATTTGATACTGGATATCTCCTCAGACTTTGGATGACAGCTTTGCCTGTTGTTAGTAACAGAACAATTCCTAGAAGCAACAAACTCAGGATGGTTCTCTTGTGCTACATCAGGTCCCTCCCTAACCAGCTGTCCTGTTCACAGAACTTTATGCTTGTAAACTGATTGGAAATTAGAGACATTCTCCACTGTGATGACTCAACCTTAGATTTTCTCACCAGGTATACAGTTAATTATTATTCCTATTATTATTTCAAAACACAAATTCCTTAGAAAGTTGAACTTTCATTTGGTTTTATGGTTTGAGTGAGTAATTTATTATAGTCAATACTCTCAATAGGTCAAAAAATTCAGACTATCCAACCGTCTCTAAAGACTTACTGTGTTAGAGTCAAATTTCTGCTAATTGTTACGCTTGAGGTTGGGTTCCAGCCCATGCTGATGTCTTGGGGGAGTGGTTGGATGAGCAGAAAGAACACTCGGGGAGCTGTAGGCAGGTGAAATATGATTTTATTCAGCGGCAGCTCTTTTCAACAGCTTTCTCACACTGTCCTTCCTGTTTCAGGGGCTTAGTCCAGAGGCCCCTCCCACACACAGCTGCATGACCGGCTCTCCCTCGCCTTCAGGATCAGCAGCTTAAGTCTTTCTCTCTTTGGGCACAAGTGAGCTGAGCTGTGTCCTGGCTCCTCTCTATACATCTGTGAAGATGAACAGCTCTGACTCTCTTTGGGCACCAACACACCTGTACGGTGTTAGCAGGGCAATTATACCTTTTACAGACAATAATGGCTAAAGGCAAGTGATGGCCTTCCCATGTTATGGCTATATGGCTGTGATAACAAGTGGAGTTCTACGCCTGCACTCTAAACTTGGTGAGTGACACAGGATGTAAACATCCTCTCAGCCTATTCTTGACCAAAGCACAGCCATGTTCCTTACACTACTAATGCATTGCCTTTATCTGAACAGCTTCCATTCTGTTATCTTTCTAGGTCATTTCAAATGGGATATGTTCCAAGAGATTTGATATCCTTGAAAGAGCAGACATCAAATAATGATATTGTATGTACAATACCATTTTTTCTCACTCAACAGATCCAAAGTGATTAAAGGATCTTCTGGGCTCATGCCTGTTGGAAGCACTAATATCAAGGAGAACCTTCAATTATTCTTCAAGAATGTATATTTCATTCAGTCTATCATTTATTTGATTAATAATTTATTCTATAGGTTATTAAACCAATATTATAGAGCCAATAAGTAATTCTCATCTGGAAAAGTCATTAAATTACATCCTTTATTTCAGTGCTCTTTAGTTCACCTTTGGGAACATTTATTTTAGATGTCAGTTCTCTGCTTCACTCTCTCCCTTCCTTCCCTCCCTTCCTCCCTCCCTTCCTTCCTTCTTCCTTTCCTTCTTCTTCCCTCCCTTTCTTCCTGACTTCCTTCGAAAGTATTTAAACAATATAATCAAAAGCCATTAGCATCCTTTCTTCTTCTACCCTATCTCAATTCTAATACTGGTTGGAGATACCCTTCAGATATGAAGCCCAACATGGATGCAGTCCAGGCAGTTTGGTTAGGGACAAGAGTAAGCAGTGTCCTGGTGTGGCTGGGAGGTTCATTATATACAGGAGAATTGAGCAAATTTCTGAATCTATTAAAGATGAGAATCAGCCTTCTTACTATTAAAGATTTATAGGTATGAGGAATCTAGAATAAAACTTGTGTTGTGGAATTGGAATTAAGTTATCAATATGAGGTCAGGTGTAGTGAATCATGCCTGTAATCCCAGCACCTTGGGAGGTCCAGGAAGGCAGATAACTTGAGGTCAGAAGTTCGAGACCAGCCTGGCCAACATGGTGAAAACCTGTCTCTACTAAAAATAAAAAAATTAGTCGGGTGTGGTGGTGGGCACCTGTAATCCCAGCAACCCAGGATTCTGAGGAAGGAGAATCACTTAAACCTGGGAGGCAGAGGTTGCAGTGAGCTAAGGTAACACCATGGCACTCCAGCCTAGGCAACAAGAGTGAAACTCCATCTCAAAAAAAAAGTTATCAGTATGAACTCCTGTTCATGTATAGTTAGATCAGACAGGTAGAGATAGACAGATAAATAAATTTAGATATAGTAGATGTAAGTATGCCTTTGGGAAGTTACGTGTATGTGTCTAAATCCTATATCTCTATTTCTATCTACATATCCATAAATACATATATGTCTATATATGTAGGCTAGTTTCTTCCTGGGGACAGCAATATCTAGTAGTATAAGAATGCCTATCAGTCATATCTTGGTTTATAAATATGATTTTTCTATATATCTGTATCTATAGGTCTATATATTCTTTATCATCTGTCTAGATCTAACACCTAGAAATGTATTTCCCCCCACTGTGAAAGCCTGCAGGTAGCAAAATTCAGAATCATGAGAACAGCTAGTGGCCACTGGGTTCCTAAATATGATTTTCCACTAAAGGAAAGCAAGGCTCTTTGGAGAAAGAGCTAATTCCATGCCTGGAATATTTTGTTGTTCCAGAAAGAAATAAAGTGAGCCTGGAATATTTTATTCCTGAAAAAAAGGGAGCTTTGAAAGAATGGTAAGAACATGTTAAAAGAACATAGAAGCATATAGAAGAACCCAAATATAGGACAAATAAATTCCTAGAACCCATGGCTGAATAAATAAATCAGAATCTCAAGAAATGCGATACAGAAACATTGTTTTTAATCCTCTAGGTGTTGCTAATTTGTAGTCAGCTTTGAGGACTATAAATTCTCATAAGCTCCGAGAATATCTGTTGTCAGGATGAAGTGGTGTGTTTCAGGTTACATAAGCCATACCAAAAAAAAAAATCATTAGGTCATCCAAACCCAACTGCAGGACTTGATGTGTTAAATGCAGAGCCTTACAAAGTGTATGCACTTGAGACATCATTGAGAACTAAAATGAAGCTTTCTTTCTCAGGGAAGTCCCCTGAAATTCACTACCAGAACTATTTTCAAGATACATACTGTTAGAAAATTAGGAGCTGGCCTAGCGTGATGGCTTATGCCTATCTCAGAACTTTGGGAGGACTAGTAAGGCAGATCACTTGAGACCAGGAGCTTGAGACTATCCTGGCAACATGGCAAAACCCCATCTCTACTGAAAATACAAAAATTAGTCTGGTGCGGTGGTGCAAGCCTGTAATCCCAGCTACTTGAGAAGCTGAGGCATGAGAATCTCTTGCACCCGGGAGTTGGGAGGAGGAGGTTGAAGTGAGCAGAGATCACACAACTGCACTCCAGCCTGGGTGACAGGATGAGAATCTGTCTCAAAAAAATAAAAAAAATCAATTATTTAACTAAATAGGAATTTTGCATGTGCTTCCTTACAAAGTGCTAGCATCTGATTTTAGTTACCTATCTTGTAAGTTATCATTAACTTTACTTATGAAAAGGAGTTACCACTTTTTAATCCAAAAAGAAACAGCCTGGAAAGACAGAGGATGGTCATTGAAAGCTGTTCTTTGTGCTTTAAGGTTTGGTAAACTTCCATATTGCTCAAAACAATATTATCCTAATGAAAAAGACCATTGTCATCCCCCAAGAAATGCCCTAATATTCGCATAAGTGAACAAGCAAAGTTATAAACTCAACTAACACAACCTGTAGAATCAAATTTTAAGTTTTGTTTTCAGTACTCAAACATGCATCTTTAAAAATAAGATGTAATCAGGACCATCACAGAATATTTGAGTGTTGCAATTTCTTCATTGAGAAGTAAACACATAAATATAATATTCTGGTACAAGATTTTTTTATAGAGATTCCATTCCAACAACAGACATAGAATATAAAGTAGAATTTGATTTCATAGATACTAGACTTGTGCTACCAATTTTTTAGAAGCTCACAGTTTCTCTTAGCTATTATTTTCTCACCTTCTCATTAAGACATGCCCCTCAGTTTTATTACAGCTTAATAGGATGAACAGGGCACAATCTACATGAATTCTTAGCTCCACTAGCCCCAGATCAGACTGTATTCTTGGTCATCCATTCCAAATCTCAAGGAAATATAACACTCTACTAATAATGTAATTCTGGATCAAGTGGTTCAACTACTCAAGGTTATACAGATCAAATTTCTCTGAAATGAGAAATTAGGTATTTGAATTTGTCATTCTTCTATATTGAATGATGACCAATTATCAGACACAGCCATTTGCGCAAGATCTCGGAGTGTTTTATTTTAATAGTTAACTGCTTTGCCAAGAGGTTTGTCCCCTGTTTTCTTGCATCTGCAGCTGTCAATGAATTTAGTTATTTCACTACAGATTTTTATAGGTCTGTTCCTAGAATATGAATGCCTTTTTCCCCTTCCTGGCTAAGAAACTAATTCAAAATACTATGTTTTCCTGGCTTTTTACTGTCTGCAAGGCCTTCTCAAGAAGAAATTTCTTTATCAGTTAGTATTCTTGGTTAAAAATTAGCAAAACAAACCTGGATATTGTTGGAAGTAATGAAATTTGCCATTGGAGTACTAAGAGCTTATAAAAATGAGAAGATGGCAATTTTGAAAATGGAGCAAAACAGAGGGAGTTCTGGTGTGCTACTCAAGCTAAACTCTAGGAAAAGTCATAATGTCAGAATTTATGCTGAGATAAATGAGTATTAATGGCTTCCTCTAGTCTTGAATCATCTGCTTAAGATTTCAAGCCTGAGGAGAGGTCATTTGACTGGTAGAGTTAAGAGTATATTACTATCCAGTGGCTGTTTTGGCATGATCGGTAAACACAGCCAAAGAGCATCTGGGAAGGCGTAGGCTGCAAGAAAGGATGGCAGGCACGGGGCTATAATATCTCACTGTAAATTACACAATACATTAGTATGTTTAACAAAAGGGAAATCAGAGTGCTGTTAGGAAGGACAACGTCATTGCTGAGGATGAAGAGAAGCAAGGTAGTCAACAATGTGATTATTGAAAATAATCTAAAATAGAGACACCAAGGATAGGAATAATTAACTGTAATTTTTCTTATTAAGTAATTAGGAGTCAAAAGAGTTGATTTTTTTTCTCACTTTTCCAAAAATAATATATGTAAAGTTTATATTTGGTGACTTTTCTATTTTATTCTGCTATTCTAGATCATCAGATTTTAAATTTCATTTATGTCACACCACTTTATATACAAGATTATATTTATGATCACCTGCAAGCCAAAAAATAATATTTATGGGCATATACATGCATATAGAGCATGTAATTTCAGAAAGTTTATGAGGTCCCCTCATAGCTCACTAATTAGAGCTTAGGGGAACCATGGTTCTCATTTTAATGGAATCATTTCTAACAGGTGATCCATGGATATATCTCAAATCAAAGGTAAAGTTAGAGTAATATCATTACTATTCTGGAATTTTCAGCTACAGACATGTTTATTTCATTATTTGCAAAGACTATATATAGAGTTCTAAGAAATATTAATTTTATATAATTTTTTACTTTAGAAATAATATATATTTTTGGAGAATATATAGTATGTCTTAAGGTTATAAGAGAAAAAGAATCTTCGTCTCACCACCCAGAACTAACAATTATGAAATAATTAACATTATTTTGTAATTCTCTATTTTACTTTTTTATATCTTTCTTTATGTAATTTAATATTTGATGCTCTGAATGATGCTGTCCTTTTCACATGTTTACCTTTATCATTAAAATTAATTACAAACTTAATTTATTAGCCATTCACTTGACACAGGAAAACCACTAGCAGAGTCAATTTGCAGACTGATAGATGCTGAGGTGTACTGTTATTTTCTGATTAGGAAGCAAAGTGAATAGGAGGAAAATTGGATAGGATTTTAGTCATTCTGAATCAACCGTATATTTTGTGAAGGAGGTTGGCTTGATTAAACTTCTGATGGTTGGATTATTTTAACTAGCATCCAGGTTTAGATATAGGTTTTTTGGGGAAATCAAGTTCATCAATCAAGACAATGTGTTACATGGATGACAGGAGGTTTAAAGTAAAGCAAGGCATTTTCCAAATTCCTATGAGTCTATGTCATTCTAAAAGAGATTACATTTATGAATATTAACAAGCTAAGGGGCAATTTTATCCTATCTAAAAGTTTCACTGTGATATATTAACTCCTTTCCATTTTCTTCTTGACTCTCAAATAAACAAAAATGACAGGGAGATATATATATTATTAAAGTCATTTATAACTATCTTTTCTAGATGGAAGATTAAATAAACGAATTGTAGACAAATAGGAATAAACTTAGTATATCAAATTTAAATACATATTCTTTATCAAAATTTTATTCAAAAAGTCTTGCTGGAAGTGTAAGTCTTATTTGATTTCTTATAAAAGTAAAATTTGGGAACATAAGGTTGAGGTAGAATTCCACTTCTCTACTTACAATGTTCTGTAATAAAGTATCATCATAGCTCACTTAAGGCCCATGATTGCATCATATAAAAAAATGTGGATTTTATTTTTGAAATACCCAAAGGGACACTGGATTTCAAGGTATGTGACACTGTCAACATTTTGAATAATTAATTTTAATACTAATTATTTTAATAATTTGTATTTATTTATTTCATAAATATTGTCAAACAACTATGTCTCAGATACTAATAAGCTCTGATAGATATAGATAAAGGAAATAATTAATCTTTTCAAAGTTTCCGCAGTCTAAAGGAAGAGAAAGACTAGTTAACTATTACATGCAATGGAATGAATGCAATAGCATTGGATATAATAGGAATAAACAGAGTTCTGTGGGAACACTTTCATCATTTAAGGAGGTTCATGGGTGCCTAAGCTTTATATAGTTGAGTCAGTAGGAGTTAGTCAAGCAAAGAATTGAGGTTGGGGATGGAGGAGGATCATTCCTGGCATAGGAAAAAACTTGTGGAAAGCGTGAAGGTTGGTTCCATATTTTTGCTCTTGTGAATAGCACTCCAATGAGTATATGAGTGCATTTTTTTTTTCAGTGTAACTATTTATTTTCCTTGTGTGTATACAATGGGATTGCTGGGTCAAATAGTAGTCTAACTCTTACTTCTTTGAGAAATCTCCAAGCAGCTCTCCATGGTGGGTGTACTAATTTGCATTCTCACCAACAATGTACTAGTGTTCCATTTTCTCCACAGCCTCACCAATATCTGTTATTTTTTGACTTTTTAACAAAAGCCATTCTAACTGGTATGAGAGAGTATCTCACTGATGAGAGATGATCTCACTCATTTCTATGATGATTAATGATGATGAATATTTTCTTACGTTTATTGGACACTTGTGTGTCTTCTTTTGAGAAGTACATGTTCACATCTTTGCCTACTTTTAAATAGAGTTATGTTTCTTGCTTGCTGAATGTTTGACTTCCTTGTGGATTATGGATATAAGTCTTTTGTCAAAGGCAGTTTGAAGATACCTCAAAGAACTTAAAGTGAACTACCATTCAACTCAGTAATCTTATTACAGTTCAACATAGTAATCTTATTCTTTGTAGAAAATAAATTGTTCTACTCTGAAAAATATTCCCTATATATTCATTGAAGCAATGTTCGCAATAGCAAAGATATGGATCAACCTGTCTCAATTGGATCAATAGTTAATTGAATAAATTAAATGTGATACGTACACACCATGGAATACTACACAGCCAGAAAAAATGAAACTATGTCCTTTGTAGCAACATACATGCAGCTGGAGATAGTTTAATTATCCTAAGTGAATTCATGCAGAAACAGAAAACCCAATACTGCACGTTCTTGATCATAAGTGGGAGCTAAACATTGGGTACACCTTGACATAGAGATGACAATCATACACACTGGGGACTACTAGAGGGAAGTGGAAGGAAGGGGAGCAAGGGCTGACAAGCTACCTATTGGGTACTATGCTCATTACTAGGGTGAAGGTTACACCCCAACCTCAGCATCACACAATATGCCTTTGTAACTAATCTTCACAGGTACTCTATCCCTGATTCTAAAATGAAAGTTGACAGAGAAAAGTATGAAGGCGAGCCAATTACTAAAAATATATGATAATTTTTAAATAGTTTAATAATTTCTTAGTGAGACATAATAGGACAGGAGATAGTTCATAAATTAACTTGTATGTAATAGTTTGGAGCATGACTTTCCATATAGGATTGCTATGGAAATTTGAAAAGGAAGGATTAACATAGTTTTAAATTTTTTCTTTTCGTTAGCATTGCTAAGGCAGACTAAAGCGTGCCACAAGTCAGAGCAACTTGTTATGCATTGCAGAGTTACTGAAAAGAGGTCATGAAAACCTGAGTTGTATAGATTAAACAAGAAGATAAAGATGAGGAAGAATATTTACAGCTATAATTCACATGACTAGACTAGCAGAGTAAATTGTAGAATTCTGTTTCTAGCAATTCCAGTTGAATGAGTCCACAAGTCGTATATGAAAATTGCCTTCCTTGCATTTTGGAGAGTCGTTTATATTCATTTTATATATGCATTTATCACTTTTGTTTTCTTAAATTTAGATGTGTTTATCACTACATATATTAAGCATCTGTTAAAATAGTACAAGCATTTATGAATGGAATCTGGATTATTCCTGATAAAGCAGTGTGTTAATCTCATCCTTATGCTGTAAACAATTACCAAACTTGAGACAAACTATAAATCAATTGTTTTAGGCATTAGAAAAGAAGAGTACAGGATGAGGATCCTTAAAAGAAAAGAAACAAACAGTGTCCTCTCCAATCACTCTGAACTTTTTCCTAGGCAGGATATGAACCTAGGCACAGAGCAATGAAGCCCAGAGAAGGAATAATGGGAAATTACTTTTTTCTCCAGTTTCCCAGCTCATGATAGGGTACTAGAACTTGGTCACTCATGAGTAATATTGGATTCTTCCAATGGACAGGGACTTTCCATTGGCCTGGCCAACAATTTCTCAGAGCTGAACTTCAGTTTTAAGTTATTTTCTTCCTTTCATTCTTTTCCTCCCTTCATAAATGTTAAGAGCCATAATATCACAGTCTAGAATTTCACCCTGCCTATTCCTGTTTCCTCCTTTATTATTCACAAACATTTTCTCAAGATGCCTCCTGCACATCGAATTGTATCTTAGCATCTTCTTCTCTAAGAGCCCAAGTGCACACCAATGGTTACCGGAGGGCCCAAGGAAATCAGTGTTACAGGGAGTTTAGGGACTAGAAGACTCCCCAACTGGCAGAGGATTAAAGTGTTATATAGAATATGAAAAGATGCTAGAACAAAGTGGCAAGTCACTTACTAAAGCTACAAAAGAAGGTCTCTTGCTTTAACATGTAGGCTTTAGCTGCTTATTAACCACTCAGTTTTGCTTTATTCTTTTGCAACAAATTTTTACAACTTAGTTATGACAAGTCAATGCCATTGTCACTGTTGGCACTGCTCTTCCCATGTACCTCAAATACCCAGACCTTCACATGAGTGTTTCTAACTCCACACTATTGCATGCAAGTTTACCTGCACTTGTTAGTAAGTGCAGGGGAACTTAGTCATAAACTACACCAGCAGTGACCTGGGAAAATGACTTTGATTCTGAAAGATATAGGGAGATATGGAAAGTTGTAAAAAAGGACCTTCTATCAGTTGGCTGATAATTACTAAGTTGTAAACATTCCACGCATAAAGATAAAGTGAAACTGAGAGTGTTTAAGAAGCAGCTAAAGCCTAAGTGTAAACACTAGAGAGCTTCTTTTGTAGGCTTATAGAGAAGCCTTTATCTCCTTCAGTGTGAGAGAGTACACAACTAAAAGGTAAACTCAGGCCAGATAGGATGCTGAAATTCCCATATAAATGTTCGATAAATGCAACACATGATGCAGACATTTGAGTATATACTGCTAAGGACTTTGAGTGTGCAAACTCGCCTAAAAAGGTCTGCAGGGATTTTAAAGGAGACCCAAGAATTCTAAGAAAGAGCTTAACATTTTGCCAGTGAAGAAAAGAACTGATAAAGTCCCAGTTTCCATCCTCTCCAATAGAGACAAAAAAATGCCTACTTAAGGAGATGCTCTCATCTCTCTCAGATGATAGGTTGAAATAAAGGGTAAAGTTTCAGTACAACCCAGCTTTGGATAGGCTTGGCTTGATGAATTTAAAAATTGTATATACAACAAAGGGCTTAAGAATTAGCTAGCATGTATGTCAGAATCCAGGAGTGTGCCCCTGGAATTTAACTTCGAGGGTTCATGATCACATTGGAACGTAAGACTGGATAATCAAGAATTTATTGACTTGAGGTAATGTTTTCATATTGCATACCCTGGCAAGGACCATAAAAGATGGGCAGACATTCCCCTAGCATGGATCTCAGAAGCCAGGAGAAAGTTATGGCCCAGGATGAAAAAATTTTAAAAGACTGACAGATGGTATAAAAAAAATGGGAAATAGACATGCTGAAATGGACATGTTACTTGAGCTCAGAAAACTCATCCAGGACATGTTTTCTGGAAGGGCCAAGAGTAAATACTAACCATTAATACCAGTGGGTTTGTGTGAGTAAGAGGATACTGTCATTTCTACAATAGTCAGTGATGGCTTTTCCAGGCAGGTTAGGGCTAAGCTTCATCCATTAATAGCCATGGGAATCATGGAACCGTGAAATAATAATAACAGTCAGGTGGCAGTGCTTAAATTTCGTAAGTCAGGAACCTGCAGTCACAATAATGACTGTCAAGAATGAAAGCTGTTCGGGGGCCATGACATACAGAAAATTGTGGAAATGGCTAATACAACATGGTGTCTGTAGGTAGACGCAAACTCCATGGGCAACCAATGAGAATGTCACTTATTATCTGCAATCCAAAGAAGGAGAAGTGATGGAGTGGGTGGCTCCAAGAGGTTGTTCCCATAACAGACATATGTCTTGCTCAGCCCCGGACCTGAGCTAATTTTAAGACCCATAACACATTAACTGAATTGGTCTGGGTCCCTAAGAGGAAGACCCTGCAACATCAGAGCAAGTATACAATGTAATGATTCCACACTTTTTCCCCAATAGAATCTATAGTCATTTATTTAGGTCACTGTATACTAAAGAATGCATATACCCAGGCATTTTTAGGATGGTTTGATAAAGGGTTTGAATTAACATTGACTCAAGCAATAATTTCTTGTTAGAGTGCACATTTATAGAAGCCAGGTAATAAATTGGGTCCTAGTTTGTAATGGTTCAAGTAGATTCATAGATCTACCCAGTAGCGTTTTCCTCACACTTTCAGAGCATAAATGGTAATGACATATTTGAAATTTGGAGTAACGCCAAAACTGGGTATTTTACGTAAGAGAACAAAGTACGGAATAAAAAATGTCCAAAGCAAAACCTCAGAAACTACCTCCTATCCTAAGTTAGTACATTTAAAATATTTTTAACACTCCCTGGTTGGATATATGGAGATTAGTGCCATCTTTATAGAGAAAGACCCAGGGATGTCAGTTCCCATTACATCTTTGTTTAATTCTCCAGTTTGTCCCCTGCTGTAATGGTTGGATTCTGGGGCATTTCTGTAGGCTACTGCCAATTCAACCATTTGTGGCTCCAATTATAGCTGCTATATTCAATATCATACTACAACTGGAGATGGTGGATACAGCTTTAAGTACATGGGCACATAGGCATTGATTTGGCAAATGCGTTATTTTCTATCATAATCATATAAAAGAGTGTAAGAAGCAGTCAATATTTGCATGAGACAGATAATATTTATTTAGATTTGTCTAAGTCTGTTTATTTTCTAGCACTTTGTCACATATAGTCTAAAGAAATCTTTGTGTGCCCATTTTATAGACTATTATATTAATTTATTACATTGATTTTAGCATGTTGATCAGGCAGAACAGTGATGACGGCTAGTTTATGAGAGGCTTTGGTATGACCATGTACTCTAGAGAGTGGAAAGTAAGCCTAGTGAAGATTCAGGATCTGCCATTCCCAGATACAGTTTCCTGAAAATCTCTTGCATGTTTAATCTTCTGCACATTTAATTCTTTTTGACTTCTGCTCCTCAGAAGATTTAACCTGATGCAGACATTTATCAAAAACACAGCATCATGCTTAATAGTGAGAGATGGAGTGTTTTCCTTTATGATGGAGAGAGCACAATGCTGCCTATGCTTATCACTACTATTCATTATGCGATTGGAGGTCATATCCAGTATATAACACACAAAAAAACCCATAAAGCTTTAAATGAAGTAAATAAAAAAATGTTATCTACTTGCCCTCAATGTGATTGTATATAGCACATCTGAAATATGCTACCAAAATTTTTACTAGCACGAATAAGTAAATTTAGCAATTACAAGGTACAAATTCTTCATATAAAATTAAATTGTGTTTATATGTACTGACATTGAATTACTGAAAACTGTAACTTTAAAATATAATTTACAATGGCACAAAATCTCAGAAAGTATTTAGTGATTTACTTAATAAAGATATGTAAATCTATGTTGGATACTACAAAATCTAATATAAAAGAACAACAAAAACACTTTTAAATATATAATATGTAAATTTATTAGAAAGTTAAATACTGTTAACATGTCTATTCTTGCTAAAAGTTTCCATAGATTTAATGCCAGCCTAATTAAAATCCTCATAGACTTCTTAAGATAGACTAATACGCTCATTCTAAAATGGCTATGCAAAGAGCTTAGAATATAGCAAAAGCAATGATGAAAATAAGTACACAATTAGAAGACTTACATTAAGCTTATTTCAATATATTCTGCAAAACTGAAATAATCAATGCATTCTAGTGATGACACAGGAATATATATTTGATCAATGAAAATAAATGGAGAATTCAGAAATTTTAGAACTATATCTTCACAGATATGACCAATTGATTTTAACAGCTTTTTTTGAGGTATAATTGATACATACTTTGTACATGTTTAATGTGTACATCATTGATGTACACATTAGACAAATACATGCATCGATGATGCCATGATCAGCATCCATCACCTACAAAAGTTCTCTTGTGCCTTTCTGTGTGTGTGTGTGTGTGTCTGAATGTGCCTGTTTGTGTGTGTTAGTGATGAGAACACCTAACATGAAATATGGTTTTTTTTAATGTTTTTAATTGGACAACACCATACTGTTAAATCCTGAAACTCATATGCAATGAGCAAAGAGCCAGAATAGCCAAAGCAATCTTGAGAAAGAAAAGAATAGCTGAAGACATCACACTACCTTTGTTCCAAATATAACACAGAGCTACAATAATTAAAAGAGAAGGATACTCTCATTAAGCAAGACATAAAGACCAATGGAACATAGGCATTATGTTGTATAAGTCTGTAGTACTTATTCATCTTGCATAATTGAAACTTGATATGCATTAGGCAACAGTACTTCATTTCTCTCTGCCTTCAGCTCTTGGCAATCATCATTCTATTCTCTGTTTCTAAGAGTTTGAATATTTCAGACATCTCACATAAGTGTTTGTTGTTCTGTTGTTGGCTAATTTCAATTAGCATAATGTTCTTTAGATTTATCCATATATATATAATTTCCTTCTTTATTAAGATAGAATAATAATACTGTTTTCTTTATCCATTCATCTATTGGTGAACATTTGAGTTATTTCCATATATTATCAATCATGAATAACTAAGAAATTGAGAGTGTAGGTATCTTTTCAAGACCCTAATTGTAATTCTCTTGGATATGTAATCAGAACAGGAATTGCTGGATCATATAGCAGTTCTATTTTTAATTTTTTTAGAAGCCTCCATATTGTTTTTCATAATGACTTCATCATTTTACATTCCCACCAACAGTGGATAAGAGTTCCGATTTCTCTACATCTTCATCGACACTTCTCTTTTTTTTATTTTTGAATAGTCACCTTAATAGGTGTGAGATATCTCACTGTGGTTTTGTCTGCATGTCCTGATGATTAGTGACTTTGAGCATTTTTTCATTTCCATGTTGGCCACTTGTATGTGTTCTTTGGAGAAATAATCTATTCAGGATTTTGATCATTTTGTAATCAGGTGATGTGTCTTTTTCATTAAGATTTAGGAGGTTTTAAAATAGCTTTTGAATATTTATCCCTTATCAAATAAGTGGTTTGAAAATATTTTATCCAAAGCAATCCTATTTATAATAGCTTCAAAAAAGAACAAAATACTTAGGAATAAACATAACCAAGAAGGTGGAAGACATATATACCAAAAACTATAAATCTTTGATGGAAGAAATGAAACACAAATAGACTGAAATATATTTCATGCTTATGGATTAGAAGAAAATATTATTAAGAAGTCCACACTACCCACAGTTATCAATAGATTCAATTCAATCCTTAACAAAATCCCAATGTTATTTTTTGTAGAAATAGAAGGAACAGTTCTAAAATTCACATGGAACCCCCCATGAAAGCCAGAATAGCCTAAAAATTTTGAAAAAAAAAAAAAAAGGAAGGATAGAAGCGTCTCACTTTCCACACTTTTTTTTTTCAAAATATATTACAAAAACTACAATAATTAAAACAGAATGGTACAGGTATTGAGAAAGCCATATAAACCAATGGAACAGAGTAAAGAGCGCAGACATAAACCCCATGCATTTACCATCAGTTTATCTTCAACAAGAATGTCAAGATACACTATGAAGAAAGAATAGTTTTGTCAAAAAATGGTGTTAGGATAACTGGATATCCACCTGCAAAATAATGAAATTGGACCCTTATTTGCCAGTTGAAGTCAACAGAAATGAATTGAAGCCTTAACTGTAAGAAATGAAACTGTTAAAACTCCTAGATAAAATATAGGGAAAAGCTTCTTAATATTGGTCTTAGCTATGTTTTCTTAGATATGACTCAAAAATTACAGGCAATGCAAGCAAAAACAAACAAGTGGGATGACATCAAACTAAAAAAAATTTGAAAAGCAAAGAAAAAAAAAAAAGAAAAGACAAAAAAGAAAAGTAAAGAAAGGCAATCTAGCAAATGGGAGAAAATATTTGCAAACCATTGTCAATTTTCGAACAAAAAGCCAAAACCTTTAATGGCGAAGAGAAAGTCTTTTAACAAATAGTGCTATTATAATCAAATATCCAAAAAGGAAAAATAAAATAATCATTGACATCTACCTCAAATCATTTATAAAGTTAAATTGAGATAGCATATAAACTCTAAGCATGCAAGCCATGATGTTAAAAAAAAAAAAAACCAAGAATTACCTTGCCTTTTGGCCTAGGCAAAGATTTATTAGGACACAGATATTCAAAAAACATCTTTTAACCAGATGCAGCAGCTCATACCTGTAATTGCAGCTACTCAGGAGGCTGAGGCAGGAGAGTTGCTTGAGGCCACAAGTTCAAAACCAACCAGGAAACTGGGCAACTTAGAGAGATTTTGTCTCTTAAGAAAAAATTCTCATTTTCAATCACACTTGTACATAGCAAATTATTGAATTCTTTTTCAGTGATATGTTTCTTTTCATGCTATTGACTTGGCCAGAAACATCAAGGATATCCAGGACTTGCCCGTTCACTCTGATGATAGTTTCTTTTGCTACACAGAAGCTCTTTATTTACTTATTTATTTTAATTTTTTTATTTTTTTATTTTTGAAAGAAAGAAAAAGAGAGGAAAGAAAGTGAGAGTGAAAGAAAGAAAAACAATAATGTAAGAGAGAAAGAAAGAGGAACAGAAAGAGGGAGAGAGAACGGATTCTTGTTCTATTGCCCAGGCTAGAATGCAGTCTAAAAATGGGTATTAAAAACCTCTTTTTTTGCCAATAATTGTGCTTAACAATGGAGACAGGAAGGAATAAGGGATGAAAATAACAAGCAGCCAACTAGTGTTTTACTTAAACCTGCAAAATGCTATGCAATTGCTAAGGAGTGATTTACTTCCAATTATGTGGTCACTTTTAAAATAGGTGTAATGTGATACTGAGAAAAATGTATGTTTTGTGGATTTGGGGTGGAGAGTTCTGTAAATATTTGTTAAGTT
>CAUYLG010070000.1:0-18147 GCA_963573385.1 Cacajao melanocephalus
ATCCTTTTCTATGGCCGCATAGTATTCCATATGTATATGTGCCACATTCTCTTTATTCAGTCTATCATTGATGGGCATTTGTGTTGGTTCCAGGTCTTTGTTATTGTAAACAGTGCCGCAATGAACATACGTGTGCATGTGTCTTTACAATAGAATGATTTATAATCCTTTGGGTATATACAAAGTAACGGGATTGCTGGGTCACATGGTATTTCTATATCTAGATCCTTAAAGAATTACCACACTGTCTTCCACAATGGTTGAACTAATTTATACTCCCACCAACAGGGTAAAAGCGTTCCTATTTATCCACATCCTCTCCAGCATCTGTTTCTCCAGATTTTTTATTAATCACCATTTTAAGTGGCATGAGATGCTACCTCAATGTGGTTTTGATTCACATTTCTTTAATCACCAGTGATGATGAGCATTTTTTCATATGTTTGTTTTTTGGCTGAATAAATGTCTTCTTTTGAAAAGTGTCTGTTCATATCCTTTTCCCACTTTTTGATGGGGTTGTTTGTTTTATTCTTGTAAATTTAAGTTTCTTGTACATTCTGGATATTAGCCCTTTGTTAGATGGATAGATTGCAAAAATTTCCTCTCATTCTGTAGATTGCCTATTCACTCTGATGATCGTTTCTTTTGCTGTGAAGAAGTGTTTTCGTTTAATTAGATCCCATTTTCTATTTTGTCTTTTTTGCAATTGCTTTTTGTGCTTTAGTCATGACGTCTTTGTCTATATCTATGTCCTGAATGGTATTGCCTAGGTTTTCTTCTAGAGTTTCTATGGTTTTAGGTCTTACATTTAAATCCTTATTCCATCTTAATTTCATTTTTGTATAAGATGTAAGGAAAGGGTCTAGTTTTGTCTTTCTCCACATGGCTAGCCTGTTTTCCTAACACCATTTATTAAACAGGGAATCCTGTCCCCATTGCTTGTTTTTATCAGGGTTGTGAAAGATCAGATGTTTCTAAATGTGTGACATTACTTCCGAGGCCTCTGTTCTGTTCTATTGGTCTATATCTCTGTTTTGGTACCAGTGCCATGCTGTTTTGATTTCTATAGCCTTGTAGTATAATTTGAAGTCAGGTAGCGTGATACCTCCAGCTTTGTTCTTTTTGCTTAGGATTGTCTTAGCTATAAGGACCCTTTTTTGTTTCCATATGAAGTTTAAGGTGTTTTTTCCCAGTTCTATGAAGAAGGTCAATAGTAACTTGATGGGAATAGCATTGAATCTATAAATTACTTTGAGCAGTATGGCCATTTTCACAATATTGATTCTTCCTAACTATAAGCATGAAATGTTTTTTCATCTGTTTATGTCCTCTCTTATTTCCTTGAGCAGTGGTTTGTAGTTCTCCTTGAAGAGGTCCTTCACATCCTTTGTTGGTTGTATTCCTTGGTATAAAACCACATGATATTTCAATAGATGAAGAGAATGCCTTTGACAAAATTCAACAGCCCTTTATGCTAAAAACTCTCAATAAACTAGGTATCGATGGAATATATCTCAAAATAATAAAAGCTATTTACGGCAAACCCACAGCCAATATCATACTGAGTGGGCAAAAACTGGAAGCATTCCCTTTGAAAACTGGCGGTAAACAAGGGTTCCCTCTCTCACCATTTCTATTCAATGTAGTATTGGAAGTTTTAGCAAGAGCAATCAGGAAAGAAAAAGAAATAAAGGGTATTCAATTAGGAAAAGAGGAAGTCAAATCGTCTGTTTGCAGATGACATGATTGTATATTTAGAAGACCCCATTGTCTCAGCCCAAAATCTCCTTAAGTTGATAAGCAACTTCAGAAGTATCAGCATACAAAATCAATGTGCAAAAATCACAAGCATTCCTATACACCAATAACAAACAGAAAGCCAAATCGTGAGTGAACTCCTATTCACAATTGCTACAAAGAGATTGTATGCTTAAGACCTTTCCAAAGGATGGTGTTGGAGCTATGCTTCTTGTACAGCTTGCAGAACCATGAGCCAGTTAAGCCTCTTTTCTGATAAATTACTCAGTCTCAGGTATTTATTTATAGCAATCAAGAAGGGCCTAATACAGAAAGTGTCAAAAAATACATTTTCAAGCCATTTTTTGAACACCCTATCTGTTCAAATTAGTATAAAATTATTTTAACCTTACCAAAATAAAACTTCACTATATTAAAAAAAAAAAAAAACGCTTGATCTATTAAATGCCAGAGTTCCCAGCTTTGTATTGCCATTTAATACTGTGTGTCACAAGGTAAAGCACTTGACGTCTCTGCCATTCTTTCTTCTTCTCTACCTCCTCCTTTCCCTCTAGCTCCACCTCCTCCTCTTTCTATTGTTTTTCCTCTTCCTGATCCTCTTCCTCCTCTTTTTGTATGAACTTATAAGAAAATTTGTCACAAAAGATTAATAATTCTTCAACTTATCCACAATTTAATAGATGTTTCAATAAACAACCTACTTATGAGATCACAGTTGATCATATAATTTTGTCATAAAAGAATAGAAATGGAAAAAGTAAATATTTAAGAAAACAGAGAAAAACACATAGCTGGTCTCTATTAGTAAATCAAATATTTGAATATTAGTAGCTTTTGAGCTACTGTAAACATATTCATATAAAACGCAAATGCAAATTTTCACTTTGTAGTTTCTACTCCCTTATCTATGGTGACGAACTTTCCCTGCCTTTCACACACAAAAGAAATACAAATCAAAGTGAAATGATATTTAAATATAGGACATTAATTATAGAAATGCCTTCTGTTAACTCATTGTAAAGATTTTATGAACTAAAAATAACAGTTTAATGTACGATTTACCTATAAATTTATCTCCATTCTGTTTAACCATAATTGTGGCTGGTAAATGTATTTTTATATTTCAATCTTTATAAAATTAAGACACAAACTATTTTCTGACTTTATTTTTCTCCAAGAGAGCTGATACATCCAAAGATGTAAGACACTTTTATTCACTGGAAAACTGGATAATAAAACATGTATTGAATTTTTAATAATTTCTTAAGTTTTCAAAGAAATATCATGAGTAAAGAAGAAAATTCTATGTAACTATTCTCCTGATGATGTTGTGGAGTCCAAACATGTTTTATTCTCCTGGAAGAATCAATACTTACTTCTGAAATATATGTGTATTATGTATGGCTACTGGGCACATTGATTTCATTTATTGACAGTACACTGTCAAAAGTCTCAAACGTCTTGTAGAATTTAGATGGAAACTCATAATACCAATCTGAAGAAGATAATTATTCTCTGAGAACTTAGGTAACATTGCCTGGCAAGTAATTCCATTGGCCTAAAGAATGCTTCAATTTCAATTCTATTAAGTATGATATATAACCTATAGTGCATAGATGCTGGCATTCACACACCTAATATAGTAAGTTCCCACTTTCTCATTTTTGGATGGTTATAAAGTCATAAACTGGCTGTAATATGTAAGATAGAAAATTTTATTTATTTTAACATATTTCTTAATAGGTATATGCTTGATGTCTCATATTATTTTGAGCTGTCATATCAATGTGATAGGGATTTTAAAATTCTCTTTACTGATACAGTAAATACATTGTTAAATATGCCACGGTATTAGAGTTCTCCATAGGGACAGAACTAATAGGATATGTGTACATATGAAAGGAAGTTTATTAAGGAGAAATAACCATACAATTACATGGTGAAGTCCCATGACAGACCATCTGCAAGCTGAGGAGCAAGGAAGCCAGTAGTGGCCCATTCAAAGTCCCAAAGCCACAAAAGCAGGGAATGCAATGGTGCAGCCTTCATTCTGTGGCCAAAGGCCCAAGGGCCCCTGGCAAACCACTAGCGTAAGTCCAACAGGCCAAAGAATCTGGAGTCTGATATTCAAGGACAGGAAGCATGCAGCATGAGAGAAAGATGAAAGCTGGAAGACTCAGCAATCCAGATTATTCCACTTTTTCCTCCTGCTTTTTCTAGCTATGCAGGCAGTCAACTGGATGGTGCCCATCCACATTGAAGGTAGGTATTCCTCTCCCAGTCTTCTCAAATGTTAATCTCCTTTGGCAACACCCTCACAGATGCCCCCCAAAACAATACTTTGCATCCTTCAATTCATTCAAGTTGACGCTTAATATTAACTATCACAAGCACCAAATACAAAGATGCACAAAGAGGGAGGATAGCTAACCACGTTAACAGAAGAGAGTATTAAAGAATGTAAGAGTAGTGGCATGGAGAAATTCTACCTAAGGTGGGTGTAGTAAGAGTCTCCTCTCCATAATAGTCAAGGGTGGACAAAGTCATAAAGGTATTATTATTATTATTTATGTATGTATTTGTTTTTTGCTAGGCTTCTTGCACCAAACAGTTAGTCAAGTTATGAAGGCAAAGGAATAGATTTTTTTTTCAATTGTACTTTAGGTTCTGAGGTACATGTGCAGATAATGCAGGATTGTTGCATAGGTACATACATGGCAATGTGATTTGTTGCCTCCATCCCCCTGTCACCTATATCTGGCATTTCTCCCTCATGTTGTCCCTCTCTAACCTCCCCACCCCTCCTCACCCACTGTCCCTCCCCTAGCTTATGGTTAGGAAGAATCAATATTGTGAAAATGGCCATAATGCCAAAGTAATTTATAGATTCAATGCTATCCCCATCAAGCTACCAATGACCTTCTTCACAGAACTGGAAAAAACCACCTTAAACTTCATATGGAACCAAAACAGAGCCTGCATAGCCAAGACAATTCTAGGCAAAAAGACCAAAGCTGGAGGCATCACACTACCTGACTTCAAACTATACTACAAGGCTACAGTAATCCAAACAGCATGGTACTGGTACCAAAACAGAGATATAGACCAATGGAACAAAACAGAGGCCACAGAGGCAACGCCACACATCTACAACCATCTGATCTTTGACAAACCTCACAAAAACAAGCAATGGGGAAAGGATTCCCTGTTTAATAAAAGGTATTATTTTTAAGATTTCAGTCTAGTTTGGACTGGTTGCCTATAATCAGTGTTCCCACATGTATAATAAAACCACAAACTCTAACAAACAGTGAAAATGTAAATGCTTTATCTTACCTTCTTTTAACCATTTGTAGTTTAGAAAAGGGACAATAAAACTAATAGTTTAAGTGATTATATACATGATTTACAAGATACTAACAACTTTAACAATCTAAGCTTTTAGGAACAATAATTGTGAAACCCTTCCATGGTCATTGTCTGAATTCTCTGCAATTTTCTATCTTCTTTTGCGTGTATCCAGTGGAGGTATCACCAATATAATCCATATTTATAGTATCAGCTGCATCCAGCATACCCACGAAATAATTCTTACGCCTATCCATGTGTTTACAATGCACCTCAGTAACTACAGGACATAATTACAGAGGTAAGCTAAGTCTAGTGACATTTTTTTTACTATCAAGAAATATCAATGCTGACAGTTAAAATAGGAAAAACAAATACAAACCATAAAACCAACAACAGTTCCAGTCTAAAAACCATAGTCTTCTGAAAGCCCTTGAGATGTATTAATTTATTTAAGTGCTTCAGAGATAAAGCCTCTGTCCAACTATGGTTAAAAGGCTGGGTTCTGTGGAGGGGAACATCTATCTTGGCTCTGACAACTACTGGTTTCATAATTTTGAACTAATCCTTCCCAAACCTCAGTTTTCTCATCAAAAAAATGTGTGTTAATATAATACTTAAGCTCTTTAGAGAATTGGTGATGCTTTTGAAAGCTATATGACATAAAATCTCTTGATCAGAAAAGTGTATAGTTATGACCGTAGGCTTTTCTGCCACTAAATCTGTTCCTGGATGTTGTTTAAATTTTGTGCCCCAGAATGTAATCTGTGGAAAAGCTGCATAAGCACCATCTGTAACATGTGAGAAATTTACATGTTATGGCCTAAGTAACTCTAATAAGCAATTATCAGTGGAATCATTAACATAATACTAACAAGGGTATTAAAAATGTTACCAATTTCCATTTTTGAAAGTGAGTTTTAACTTTCTGTGCACAAAATTTGTTGTTCTGAGTTCTATGAGAGATGAGATATTTCACTACAAAATAAAGCAAACTTTTGGAGATAAAAGAGGACTGTTCTACAATTCAAAGTTGAAATGGTTCATAAGATTTCAATTATTTTTCAGTGCATTTGGGAGATTGTATTCCAATAGGTTTCCCTGTTTCTGTTAATGACATGGGAAGGAGACTGAACTTGATCCCCTAGGCATTAGGTAATAGCTGATGACATTTAATCAAGAAAAAATATATTAAAAATATTATTTTGGGGAGTTAAATCTAAATGCAATATTTAAGCTGGATGTAAGTGAAAGAATAAGAGAATAATGACAGAAAAACAAGAAAAATTTAAATTAGAATTGCAGATGGTGGATAATAACTTTTGTTTATTTGGATACTCATTTAACAAGTACTCAATTGTCTCCTCTGTGTCAAATGTATTTTGGGCACTGCATTATATTAACTAAAATTATCTATAAATATCTACTCTGTACCAGGCCAGAACATGCATATATTTACAGGAAGAAATATTTCACAGATAATCTGCTATTTTCTTTTTCTGTGCATATATGACTAGTAAATCCAGTTTCTACAAGTGTATTTTTATCCCTCATGCCACATCACACTACCACCAATTTTTGAAAAATTGGCAAAAAGTCAATGTGAAATTATAGAAAGGCTATAATACTTGCCTCCTAGTTGATGTTTGATTAGGTAGTTCTCATATTAAACTGCTAAACTGTTTTTACTGCTGTTCCAAGTAATAAAAAACTATTCTTTTCATAAAAGTAATGGATATCAGCACATTCTTACATGTATGCGCTTTATTTCTTTTTTTAAAAACAGATATTTACAGACATAAAACATTTCTTTCATCACTTTTTTTTTCAGGTTTGAGTAGCACTGACTGAACCTCCTTGCATCAGAGGTCCTGTGAAGTCATTTATTTCTAATTTGAACTGTCATATTTTATATCTAACCAACATATGGATATGGACTTCAACTTCAAGTGAAGCTAGATTATTGTACATATTTATTCTAACATTTGGTTTGTTCCTGGATTTCTTTGTTACAGCACATATGCTAAGTCTCCAAAGTCCTCACATTTCTTTCTTTTTTTCTCTTTTTTTTTTTCTTTGAGGCGGAGTCCAGCACTGTGGCCCAGACTGGAGTGCAATGGCATGATCTTGGCTCACTGCAACCTCCACCTCCCAGGTTCATGCGATTCTCCTGCCTCAGCCTCCTGAGTAGCTGGAATTACAGGTGCACACCACCACACCCAGCTTATTTTTTGTATTTTTAGTAGAGACGGGGTTTCACTATGTTGGCCAGACTGGTCTCTAACTCCTGATCTTGTGATCAGGTCGCCTGCCTTAGCCTCCCAAAGTGCTGGGATTACAGGCGTGAGCCACTGAACCTGGTCCCTCACATTTCTTATCTCAGTTCCTACAGACCAGAAGATAACCCCCACGTAACTTCATAACTTTAGGCAAGAACTCAGAACACAACAATGTTCTCCATAAGTTTTTCAGCAATGACTTTCCTTCATTTTACATCAAGTGATGCTAACTGTCAGGTCCTCTTCAGATACTGCACATGCAGCGAAGTCTAAGAGAGATGAAAGTTGGCCTTCAGGCAGTTTTCATTGTAGTTGGGAGATTAAGGCAACAAGTGAAAAAATAATACATAATATCTCAAGTAATGGTAAGTGTGCTAAAGATGCATAGGGATAAGGGAAAGAGGCAATTTTAAATAGGATGGTCAGGAAAAGCCTCTCTGGCACAGTGGCATTTTAGAAAAAAAGTGAAGTACTTATGAGAGTGAGCATGAAAACAAATTTCCAGCAGAAGAAATAGCAAGGCTGCATTCCATTGTGGTAGAAATACATTTGTTGAATTTGGGAAACTTTAAGGAAAACAGCATGAATAGAGAAGGCAAAAAGTGGATCAAAGTAAATTATATTACAGAAAAGAGGTGCGTAGATGATTGAAGTTCCATAGGTCAAAGATTGGCCTTTGGATTGAGATAAATGCCATTGAATCAGGCCTTGATGTGACTTATATTTTGGAAGGGAGGCAAGGGCTGAAACATAGATCCCTATACTTTGGCATTACAAAAACCTGTGAGCATTTAATATTTTTACATCCTTTTATTCTATCTGTTCATTCTTTTTTTCCATATTCCCCAACCTAGAACTTCATATTTATCATTTAGTACATACTTGCAATAACTCAACTCCAGTGAAGTCTGGTTTTGAGTAATTGTATTTGATAAAATCTCAATCCTACTAATTGTTAAATCTTCTTATACTACAGCTCTACCAAGAAAACTCAAATCTACAAAGAGAAGAATTTATTTTATGTTTTACAAATGTGGCATACAATATTGCTAAACAAATGTTATTTTTGTATTTAGTTATATAGCTGTCACCCTGTCCCTTCAATAAAATGTCCAAATGTATCATTACGTTTTCTGAAGCATCTAACTCATCTTACCTGGTAGTCAGTTTCAGAAAGCAATCTACTCTGAAATAAAAAATAAGCCCATTTAATATAACCCATTTAGGCTTTCTACTTCCACTTGTTTGTAAATAATCTTATACTCGACCAAATTTGTAACTCTCTGACATGATTCTAATGTTTTCCAGAAACATATTCATATTGTTCCTTGTTTTGTATTTCCTCCTTTATATGTGGAGAATCTTAAAAGTTAAGATGTTCTTTTTCATGAATATTATGATGGTGAAAATTATAATAATAATAGAATCTAATATTTGCATTTGAGTCATTTTAATTTACAATATGATTTTTATATACTCTCCTTTAAGTTTCAAGTATTATTGTTAACAATTTAAAAATAAGGAAATTTTAGTTTAAAGACATGAAGCAAACTAAGCAATCTATAAGGTCACTGCAACATTTCTTCTTGGTAATTGAGATTTCCTTCCTGATGTTTCATCCTCTTGGCTTCCACAACATACAAACCGCCGACAAATACCTCTTCTGTATAAGCTCTAATAATTTCATAGTTTGATTACAATCAATAAGATGATAAGTGCCCCACCTGTAGCTCCTGTGTTGACCTTCTTCTCCCAATTTTAGACTTATGTAATTAGCCCTTTCCTGGGTTTCTCTATCTGTCTTAGCCTTTAACTTTTTCTGATTCACAAATTATACTGTAAACTCCTAAAGAACAAGAATAAACCTTGTCATGTGTTGTCTCCAGAATAAACAACATTATAGCTTATCTAGTAGATTATTATATGTTGTTCAGCATTTGTCAATCACATATATCATTTTAGTAATTCAAACAGGAGCATTATGTAGCATTTTCAGTTAAATAAATAAATATCATATTGGTCATAAATGGTTTCATGTTTCCATCATAGGAGAATTGCCAAATAGGGAGAAGGAGGAGCAGCAACTGGAGCAGCAGGAAGATAAGGAAGAAGAAGAGGAAGAGGAGAAGGAGATGGCAGTAAAGAAGGTGGGAAAGCAGGATTGAGGAGAGCCCCGAATAAACATCACTACAAATACCCATTCATAAGTATTTGTATTGCCACACCTGTGATAAAGCAGTAGTTCTTTGTTGATGTTTCCTTGTTAACAAAAGGTCATGACATTTTCAAAGAGAATAGTGTTTGGTAAAGAGGATAAGATATGTGTTTTCTTTAATTATAAAATATGAAGTCATGTTCTGATTTATCAATCTCCTAAAATGGTCTACTTTTCCTGGAGCATGAGACCATAACTAACATCAGAAGGTCACTTCTGTGATTGCTTGACCTGTCATACATAATCCCCACACTTTCTAACTTGGGGAAGCAGAAAGTGATGGGTATAATTATGTCTACATGTTGATATTCCAACTTAAAATACAGATGATTTAAGTTTAATTGTAATTTTAAAGTGTGTATATTAAGATGTATCAATATTTCTTACCGTGTAGATTGCTGTTCGGTAGGGCCTTTGGGCTTTTAATGTGCTTTATGTTCACTAGAACATGAATACCTTAGATCTACTAGAGCTGTGTCCAATATTGTTGGATAAATGAAGTAGGGAAGAAAATCAGAGGGAAGAAAGGAGAAGAGAAGAAAAAGAAAGAAAGAAGAAAAGAAGGAAATCATTTGACTTTTTCCAAGTAATTGAAGCAGAGTTTATTTTAAAACTCAGATATTGTTCAGGAGTTACTGAACCATGGGACAGGCACAGTGGCTCCTGACTGCAATCTCAGCACTATTTGGAAGTTAAGGCAGAAGGATTTTTTAGGTTAAAAGTTCAAGACCTACATGGACACTATAGCAAGACAAAGTCTCCACCAAAAAAAAAATAATAATAAATTTAATTAATCAAGAGTGGTAACACATGTCTGTAGTATTAGCCTCAACCTAAACATGAGGCTGAAGTTGTAGGACCACTTGAGCCCAGGAGTTCCAGGCATCAGTGAACTATGATCTCACCAGTGTAACTCAGGACAGTGCTATGCAGCAAGACCTTGTCTCTGGAAAAATAAAAGTTACTGAACCCTATGTAACTTTCTTCCACTTAGAATGTAAAGAGACTGTATTTGTTTAACACATGAGAAGAGACTTTGTATCTATGATGCTAGCACTTGGGGAGGCTGAGGCAGATGCATCACAATGTCAGGAGTTCAAGACCAGCCTGGCCTGGCCAACATGGTGAAACCCTGTCTCTACTAAAAAAATACAACAATTAGCCAGGCATGGTGATGGACACCTATAATTCCAGCTATTCAGGAGACTGAGGCAGGAGAATCACTTGAACCTGGGACGTGGAGGTTGCAGTGAGCCAAGATGGCACCACTGCACTCCAGCCTGGTGACAGAGAGAGACTCCGTTTCAAAAAAAAAAAAAAAAAGAAAAAGAAAAAGAAATCTCATGACAAGAAAATGAGAATAACATATATCTAATTTGATCTGAATTATTTATTTGCCTTAAGAAATGATTTATAATTTCTATACATTATCCAGAGAATAACCATAATTTATAGTAAAGCTGTTTCAATGTAGCATAAAAAATTTACCTAATAATTATTTCCTTAAAAAAATCTGATACAGGGCCGGGTGTGGTGGCTCACACCTGTAATCCAAGCACTTTGGAGGCCAAGGCGGGCGGATCACCTGAGGTCGGGAGTTCAAGACCAGCCTGACCAACATGGTGAAACCCCATCTTTAAAAAAAATAAAATAAAAAATAAATAAATAAATAAATAATCTGATACAAAATTAAACCAAAAGTTCTCTTTACAGAATAAAGCCTAAGGATAACTAATGCATTTACGAGAAAATTATGTTATTGTCTCTCTTTTTCTTTAGTTTTTATATTTTGTGGAGATGGGGTTCCCGCTATGTTACCTAGACTGTTCTTGAATTCTGTACTCAAGCAATCCTCCTGCCTCGGCCTCCCAAAGTGCTAGGATTACAGGCATGAGCCACCGAGACCAGCTTTGTTTCAAACTTTACAATACACAAAGAATCACCTGGAGATAATGTTAAAATCCAAGCTCCTTAGAGCAACCCCAAGATTCTGACTCAGCAAGTTTGGAAAGGGGTACTAAGAATTTGCATTTCCACAGACTCCAGCTGATGCTGATTGTGATGGTCCCGTGTGGCACACTCTGCAGAGCAGTGCACTAGGCTGTATAACTTACCTCAGTTTTATACTTAAGTTTTTGATATTCAGTTCTTAGTACATTGAATTATCCAACCAGTAGTGAATAGGGTAATTTTTACACAAATTTTCTTGGACTGTGAAAAAATTTTTTTCATTTTTTTTTTCACTTTAGTGTAATCATGTCAACACATGACTGCTATGGATAAATATATATCCTTAAAAACTCCAGGAAATTAAATTGAATTTCCAAATATATATATTCAGTCATATGTGACATATATGTCACTGAGCACTTAGAGTCATTTCACCATAAATACAATTTTTTATCATGTAGTGCCCAAAAGATTACTGAATTTTGCAAATGTTTACATTCATTTTGTAACTTAAAATGTTCGAAAGTCAATGGAAGATGGTAAAAGTACGAGATAACGATTTGAAGAAAAACTCGATGTATATAATGACTGTAATTTTATTGTGCCAGTTATCATGATTTATTAGAGAACATGTAAAATCTTGATAACATGGTAAGTATTCCTTTTGTCATAGAGTTGTTCCACCTTGGACACATACTCGTGGAAATAGAGCAGATGGTGTATCACAGAAACATCTTTATCACTGCTATCATTTCTATGCCTGGTTTCCTCCAGCATGCTTTTCCGTTGTCTGACTCATTCATGCCTAGACTAACACTGGGATTAACATGCAGTGGGTCCAGTTGTTTCCTGCTTGCTTTGTCTTCACAATCACCTATTGCAAAATCACTTTGTTAAGGTTATTTTTATCATTTGTAGAGACAGATTTTAGGTATTGCTTTTGGTTTTCATTATTTAACAAAAACAAATGGGGCATTTCAATGTGTTTAAATACATTGGTCCTCCAGGGAAGCACATCATCTCTTGAGGCTTCGCTTTAACTTCACTACTTCGGGAGTCTCATCTTGAGTAAAAGGTAATATGTTCATGTATAATCTAATATGATAGCTTAGTCTAGACTGCTGCTTCCTAAAATCTTCTGAAAACTACTTATAAAAATGTGTATTTGTGTAAAGATAATTTCTCATAAAGAAACCATTGAGAGAAATAATGACCCTTTTAGGATCTGAAGGTGAGTTGAGAGTCTCAATTCCTGTAAGTTGAAATCAGCAATCATTGTGCAAAGTAAATAACGTGGAATATGGAGACATATTCCAGCTTCTCTCCTCACGAAACTTCCTAAATAACTTTTTATTCCCTTGCCTAGATACTGGCATCTATTCTCCTGCTTATTACTTTTACCTTTAACTTAAATTTGAAGTTCCAATTTTAAGAAAATAGTATATGTTCTCTTTTTTGCAAATGTATATATTATTTCACAAGTTTAACTTTTAAAAATTTACTTTATTCTCAAAGTAAACATTTCTCACTACCTTTTCATTTACCTTTCCATCATTTTAAACAATTATGTTATTCTGCATAATAAAAAATATTGTATAACAGTTATGCTTTACTATCTTACTGATTTATACTATTTAAGTTGTTTTCATTCACTTGTGATATGGCCAAGAAGAAAGATTTTACTATTTCATATTTTTATTATTTTGTCATTGGGAAATATTTTTTTAAAACCATTACATATATATTTATATATCTATATCTATATATCCATTTTCAGTTTATCAAGGTTAGTAAAAGGAAACCACTCTTTTATAAGCATGTTTTGATTCCGTACTTTCAATACAATTTACAGGCATAAAAAACACTAAACACTAATGTTTTCTTTTTCTTTTTCTTTTTCTTTTTTTTTTTTTTTTTTTTTGAGATGGAGTTTCACAGGCTGGAGTGCAGTGGCACAAGCTCGGCTCACTGCAACCTCCAGCTCCCAGGTTCAAGGGATTCTCCTGCCTCAGCCTCCCAAATAGCTGGGATTAGAGGCATCCACCACCACACCCGGCTAATTTTGTATTTTAGTAGAGATGGGGCTTCACCATGTTTGTCAGGTTGGTCTTAACTCCAGACCTCAGGTGATCTGCCTGCCTCAGTCTCCCAAGGTGCTGGGATTATAAGCGTGAGCCACTGAGCTCAGCCAAAAAACACTAATGTTTTCATGCTTTTTGTATCATAAAATTACTGATGGATAGGTTTATCTATCAGGTGATAGAAAAACCACAAAATACATATTATTTTATGTATAATATGGTTACTCTAATACCAGAAATTTCAATTTAAATAACTGAGGCAAATCAATGAATAACAAAGCAAATGCCATGAATCATGAGTTCTGCTTTACGTTTTAGAGATTTAGGGTTATTTATTAATAACAGTAACTTTTTTTATAATTAGGTGAAAAATATTCTTGAAATGTTTTATTACAAGTTATTGGTAAAAGAGATTAGAATAATAAAGGCCATTACCTTTATATGAATTACTCTATTGTTTTCAATAAACAAGTATAAATGCAATTTATTTGTAAGTCTTGTGGCAAATATGTGTTTCAGTGAAAATGTTTTTAGTTAGGTATTTATAATTTGCAAATAAATAATCTGTTTAACATTTTTTGTTTAATAGTAAAGGAACTAGGTTAATTGGCTTATACATGTTTATGATAACATAGCACAGTCTCATATGAGGTTAATTTTGTTGAATGCGTTTATTTAAAATATTAAGTCATTTTCATCAATTTGACTTCTTAAAGGAGGTATGAATATTTTCCCTGTGACTTCTTAGCAGTTTGATTGTTCTCTACCAAATATCATTACTGTTCTAATCTGAAGGTTACACCATTTTTGCAACTCTCAAAACAGAAACCTGGCTCATTTTCAGTGACTTTATTATAAAGCCAATGCCCATTGCTTGTCATTCTAATGTCTGAACATCTCTTTACACTGTACCTTAAATATCATCCCTAATGTCATTATGTAAGGCCCCCTATAATGTCACAAAACCTAAGTAATCATGCTGTCTCCAGTTTTGTCCTCCCTACATTTTGAACTGTTTGCACTTTCAATGTGAAATCCTCTCTTCTCTTTTGCATTTTTTGCAATCCCCCAACACCACTTTAATCATTCCATGTAATCTGACTCAAGCATTACTTTCTTCTTTACCTTCATACCCCTATTCCTTTGGTCTGTTTAAGGTGTTGATTTGTGTGTTTCCCTAATGCCTTAGCCTTTCCATATCAGAACATTCACTTTTACTTATCAATGTCTCCAATAAATCTCCAAGTTTCATGCTGTCAGGCAGTGGGTTTTAATTGTCTTTCTATTTGGAGTGTGTCTCCCAGTGCTTTAGAGCACAGCATAATCAAGAAAATGTTGATGGGTAATACAAGAAAAAATGTCATACTGAATTTCCACTTACATTTTCAGAGGACCCAGCCAACTATGAAGTTCCTTGTCTTTGCCTTCCTCTTGGCTTTCATGGTTTCTATGATTGTAAGTATATCAAGACACTTAAAGAATATGTTCTCAGTACCTTTCCCAAGAGTCATTCTATTCTTTGTGTTCTGGCATATACTGGTGTTTACTTGAATACAGTTTTACATGTTTTAATGTTTCCATATGAACATTTTCTTTGCCTTAACCTACATAAATTCTTTAAGGATTTAGAATAAATATTCATTGTTCACCTTCATACACTAAAGTATATTTAGTTTAATATGAAATAAAATAAAGTTTTAATGAGCTTCTTAAATATGTGGAACTGAGAGCTGTAAAAATATCTTTAAACACGTAATGCTGTAGAACATATGAAACTAGAAATCTCATGAATTAACTAGATGCACTGGAGTGGAATCCAAGTGTTAGAAGATGTCAAAGTAGAAATTTTCAAGTCATTCCTTGCAAAAACTAACTTAAAACTAGCACATGCTTATTTAGCAAATCCTTTCTAAAATAAAGCTGCTTATTTTTAACTATAAAACAAAACACCAGATCTATTATATGAGTTCCCAGCCTGTATTGTCATTTACTACTGTGTATCACTAAGTAAAGCACTTGACTTCTCTAGAGCTCTTTCTTCTACTCTACTTCTTTTTCTTCCTCCTCTTACCTTGCTATGACATTAGTAGGAAATTAACCACAAAAGAATAAAAATACTTCAACTTATCTGATAAATTCTAACAGATATTTCAAAAACTAATTTGATTATAAAATCACAGTTTACTGCATTCTTTGTTATAAAAGGATAAGTCTCTAAAAAATAAAAATATAAGGAAAACGGAGGAAAACATAATGCTTGTCTCTGTCACTAAACGTTATGTGTGAGTCACTTTTCTTAAGAAAAAATATGAAATTTCACTTTTCATTCACCAGTGATAACCATTTACTCCCTTTCACACACAAATGAGGTATAAATCAAAATAAATTTATATTTGAATATAGCACACTAATTACAGAAAAGCATACTGTTAACTCATTTTAAAGACGTCATGAAGCAAAAATAACTAATTTAGTGTCTATCGATGATTTGCCTACATCCTGTTTACTTTATTCACATTTGTGACTGCTGAGTTCATTTTTGTACCAATCTGGAACTACATCTTAATTTACATTAAGATATTAACTATTTTCTCATTTTCTGTTTTCTAAGGGAGCTGATTCATCTGAAGAGGTGAGTCATTTTCATTCACTTGAAAACTGAAGTTTTGTCCTCTCTACATTTGTATTGAATTATTAAGCTTTTCTTCATTTTTCACAGAAATTTTATCGTAGATTGGAAAGATACAATGTAAGTATTCTCTGATAATGGGTGTAGTACAAATAAATTTTATTATCTGATTACTTATTCTTCTAGAAGAATCAATACTTATTTCTCAAATATGTTTAGTAGTTGCAAAAGTGGCCTTTGTTTTGTTTATTTATGATACACAGGTAATAGTCACAAATGTATTGTGTCCTAAAAACATTTAAGGTGAAACTCATAACGCCAACCTGATGAAACTGATTACTCTTTGAGCCCTCAAGTATCATCTCCTAAATAATCACATTGACCTAAAAAATAGCTGAAATTCTAATTCTATTAATTATACTATATTCCTCATGGAGCAAAAAGGCTGATAACTACACAGGATAACTATAAGGTGCAAATTTCCCATATGT
This sequence comes from Cacajao melanocephalus, assembly GCA_963573385.1. Classification (NCBI taxonomy): domain Eukaryota; kingdom Metazoa; phylum Chordata; class Mammalia; order Primates; family Pitheciidae; genus Cacajao; species Cacajao melanocephalus. The sequence continues at coordinate 16,752 of CAUYLG010070000.1, forward strand.
TATATGTAGAATTTCCCATAACTACACATAACGTATGGGAAATTTGCACCTTCTGATTTTTTTTGAGGGTGATAAACTCATTAAATTAAACAGGCCATTATAAATGAGACAGCAAATTTCATTTATTTAACATTTTTCTTAATGTATGTTTCTTGATGTCACAGTATTTTGACATATAATGTCAATGAGATAGGGCTGCAAAAGATCTCCTTACTAATACAGTGAATGTGTGGATTAAACTAACACCAAATAAAAAGATGCTTAAAAAGGGATGATGGTTATTTGTGTTAACAGAGGAAGAAGTATTAAAGAATGTAGTAATCATAAGAGACAGCTCAATAAGAGTGACTTGAAGAAATACCACATTAGCTGAATTTAGTATATTTCTCCTTCCCACAATACTCAACAGTGGGCAAAATAGTTTCTGGGAGGTAGTATTTTGAAGAAAATTTAAAACCTTTTTGGAGTGGTAGCCTGTAATCAGTGTTCCTGCATATAAAATAAAACCACAAAACCGTAAACACATGGTACAAAGGTAAATACTCAATCATTTTCAACTGCTTTTAAAATTCATTTATAACCAAAAAATAAAATCTAATTAAAAGTTTGGAAAAAATTATATAAGTAATATATAAGTTTCTAAAATGTTAACAATCTAATTGTCTAATAACAATTATTGTTAAACACTTGTACTGTCGTCATCTCAATTTTCTGCAATTTTCTCCCTTTCCTTGTTTGTGTATACAGGCATATGGCCCTTATCAGCTGTATCCACAGCCACCGTACCAACAACAACCATACCAATACCAACCATCTCCCTTTTAATATCATCAGTAACTGCAGGACATGATTATTGAGGTAAGATGGGTTTAGTGACATTTTTAACCTTCTGTAAGTATCAGTGCTGACAGTTAAAAGAAGAAAAACAACAACAAGCCATTAAAACAACAGCAGTTCCAGTATAAGAAAGCAGCCTGCTGTAGCTCTTTGAAGTGCATTAATTTATCTAAATGCTTCTGAGATAAAGTCTCTTTCCTGCTATGGTGACAAGGCTGGATTATAGGGTTGGGAACCCTGGGGTTTCTATCCTGGCCCTGACAACTACTAGTTTCATGACCTTGAACTACCCCTAATGCTCCCAAACCTCAGTTTTCTCATCAACAAATTGTGTATTATGTTAACATTTAAATACGCTTTATAGAATTGGTGACACTTGAAAGACATATCACATAAAATCTCTTGATCAGAAAGGTGTAGTTATAATTGCAGGGCTTCCCTGCCACTAAATCTGTACCTAGATGTTTAAAGTTTTCACTCCCACAATGCAATCTTTGGAGAAGCAACATAAGCACCATCTGGGAACTTGTGAGAAATCTGCATTTTATACCCTAATTAA